>JALIZH010005386.1:0-17141 GCA_030522465.1 Rhipicephalus appendiculatus | reverse complement strand
TACGTGGTGACCTTCATAAGTTTTGGTGTCTTTTTTACATTGAGTGCAGTGTTGTTCCTGTGCATTTTGACTCTCCTATAGCATTTCACCTAGTTCTTTCCTAAATATTACTTCCCATGACTCTTTGACCGTTCCTTTTTCATATGTGTGCCAGCTCCCCCCATTATGTAATACTAACAGCGGCCTTTAAGGGTTAATGAATGATGATGATGTAATGGATCGGTAGGTACGAACCTGTAAATTGGTCGGCTAGGTCGCCTGACCTCTCTCCACCCGATATTTATCTTTGGGGTTACGTGAAAGATGCGCGTTTACATGGTCGATACAGCAACATATGATGAGCTCATTGTGAGGATAACGAATGTCTGCCGTGGCATTCATCAAGAGGAGCACCAAAGCGGGCTCAGTACTGAGTAGCTAGACAAGGGGACCTGTGAATACGTCCTGTAGGCGGCAGCTGTCGTACAAAAGTACTTACGAACGCACAGATATTACGTAACTCTGATGATCTGTTGTTTCTTGTGCAGACGTCCCGAGCGCCAATTCGGCACGTTTCGATGTGGCGCATTCATTTTCCAGAACACATCAGCCTTGCGTTTCCTCAGCATGTGGGTCGTTTATTGCTGCAAACCAGTTGGCTGTTTGCGCTACCAAATAAATTATTACAGTGTCTCTTGCTTTGATCATTTGGCTTTTATTTCCATTTTTATTTTTTCCCACGAAGTCAATTTCGCAACACGCACTATCATGAAAAAAATTACACCATCTCCCGCTAAAGGGAACCATGTGTAGATGTGAAGCAGCGGGCGCTAACGCTTACACTGGCGGCGGCGTTGACACTGGCGCTCATCGCAGCGTTGCGCAGGAGAGAAAACTGGGGAGGCGCAAAGCACGCAGTGATGGAGCGGTGTTTCCTACTGGAACATGCCAATCGCTGCTAATGGGCAATGAGAGACAGAAGACACCGACTGGACACAGAGACCCGCAGTCCGCTTTTAGTTAACGCGCACGCTGCGAATTTTTATTGTTCAACACCGCACAGGAGAAATCTCCCACCAGCACCACCTTGCAGGTCAAAATCCATTACCATATATACGGAGTGGCCAGTGAACGGTTGTGCAGCGCGAGCAGTCGGTTTTTTCAACCAAGAAACTCGCTAGCAGACGCGGCCGGCGTCCGCGTCGCGAAGGCGAGGGAGAGGGGGGAGCGTAGGAGAGGAGAGAGAGGGGGGGACGCGCATGCGCAGTGGGAGTATGCACGCCGCGGGCAGGGATGCCTAGAGGAGAGAGGGGGAGGGTAGAAGAGGAGAGAGAGGGGGGAACGCGCATGCGCAGTGGGAGTGTGGACGCCACGGGCAGGGATGCCTAGAGGAGAGAGGGGGGGTAGCGTAGGAGGAGAGAGAGGAGGTGAGGCGCATGCGCAGTGAGAGTGTGGTTGCCGCGGGGAGGGATGTTTTAAGGAGAGAGAGGGGGGAAAGGAGGTTTTACAGCGAAAGCTGTATATGGCTAGGAGAAACGAAAAACCGCTCGGCATCTGTGTCACGAGCGGTCTCCATTGGCTGTGCTATCAGTTACGTCGTTCTGAGCGTCGTACCCAAGCTCGCGCGCCATTGGGTACGACGCTTGCAAGGTCAAACGCTTGCAGCCACGGCGCACCCTCTGGCGCGCCCAAGAAACGGCGTTGCGGGCAGAACAGCGTCGACGTGATTCCGGGAGCGCGTTCGCCGGGGCGAACGCCCGCTTTGGGCGAGAGTTTCTCCAGTGGCACTTTGGCTTCGGCTGCGACGTCTGTGACCGCCTGTGGTTCGACCACAACCTGGCAACGATAATTGTGGAAGGCTTCAGTGCAGCGTCGGGTTGAACCCACCGCTAAAAACTGGGGCCGCACATTTCAGCTTCGCTGGTTAACCATTTGTACGGAGTGCTTCGGCGGTGATTTTTTACTTATTTTATTTGAAAGGGTTTGCGCATGCGCAGTAAGGGAGGCCACGCCGCACACCACCACCACCGGATTAAGCTTCGCCATATGATGCTTCACATCTAAAAAGCCTGGCGTAGCTTGCACGAGTGGCGCAAGACTAAAGGCACAGCGGAGCTGAGCGTTTCCTACCTGGTCGTGGCCATACGAAGTGATGCCGAGTGATGCTGTTATACTAAGTAACGTCAAGTGATGCCATGTTCCAGTCGAGTCCAGCACAGTCGCCTCTCGCCGTTTTGGACGTATACGTCGTGTACTATATCAAACGAGTCGAGTCCACCCACAGGCGGAGGCTACGAAGGGGCTGCTACCCCACCCCAGACGGCTTCATTGGGGGCAGGGGCACCGACCCGATCATTTAAGAGCTTGGCTTGGGTCCCCACCGTCCATTGATAGCAGATAGTTGGCCGTCCTACCTGTCAGCCATTTCAGAGGGGGGCTGTATGTGCCTGCTTATTAGATGTGAAGCATCTTATGGCGAAGCTTAATCCGGTGGTGGTGGTGGTGGTGGTGTGCCGCGTGCCCACCCTTACTGCGCATGCGCAAACAGTTAAAGAAAAAATAAAAAATAAAAAACCTCCTCTCCCCCTCTCTCTCCTCTAGGCATCCCTCCCCACGGCAACCACACCCTCACTGCGCATGCGCCTCCCTTCCTCTCTCCCCCTCCCCTTACACTCCCCCCCTCTCTCCATCCCTGCCCGCGGCGTCTAACTCCCCCCTGCGCATGCGCGACCCCCTCTCTCTCCTCTCCTACGGTCGCCCCTCTCTCCTCTACGCATCCCTGCCCACGGCGCTCACACTCCCACTGCGCATGCGTGTCACCCCCTCTCTCTCCTCTCCTCCGCTTCCCCCCTCTCTCGCCTCGCGACGCCGACGCAGGCAGCGTCTGCTAGCGAGTTTCTTGGTTGGAAAAACCGACTGCTCGCGCTGCACAACCGTTCACTGGCCATCCCGTATATATGGCAATGGATCTTGACCTCCAAGGTGGTGCCGGTGGAAGATTTCTCCTGTGCGTTGTTGAACAATAAAAATTCGCAGCGTGCGCGTTAACTAAAAGCGGAGTGCGGGTCTCTGTGTCCAGTCGGAGTCTTCTGTCTCTCATTGCCCATTAGCAGCGATTGGCATGTTCCAGTAGGAAACACTGCTCCATCACTGCCTACTTTGCGCCTCCCCAGTTTTCTCTCCTGCGCAACGCTGCGATGAGCGCCAGCGTCAACGCCGCCGCCAGTGTAAGCGTTAGCGCCCGCTGCTTCACATCTACACATGGTTCCCTTTAGCGGGAGATGGTGTAATTTTTTTTCCTTTCAAGCTTTTAAAATTTAGATCACGGGCCAGTGACAAGTCAAGCGTTCAGTCGAAAAAGTTCCTCAAGCGGAATCGTATGTGCAGAATATGTTGTGTTGATCAACTGAAGTGACCGCTTAAGCTATAACAATAAAAGAGGCAGAGAGAGAGCATGAGTGTCGGCAGGATTTTGTCTTGGGGGGTGCGGACCCGTGTTGCATCGTGGCTGGGGGTGGGGGAGAGCACTGGTGTAGCTTGGGGGGGGGGGGGGGTCAAGTGCTGGTGTGGCTTGAGGAAGGCAAGTGCCCCATTTGTACCCTCTGCCAGCATTCTGCCGGCGCCCGTAAGACATACAGAGTAAAGCCCTAGCCCAACGCCACCTCTAGAAAGATATGCCTGCCGCGTGAGCCGAAAACCTCCTGCCCTTCCATTTGCCTCCTTCCTCGTTTCTAATGGAGGTGGTAGGTGGCGATTTTTGCGGTGGTCGCTTGCAACACACATGTGCGCATGCGCACTATACCACCCCCCGACACCACACCACCGCGATCCCATTGAAAACAATAGGGTAGAACGTGGCGCCATCCCTCGGCAAGCGACGACAACTCAAGGCAGGGCGGCTACAATGGGAAAGCGAGCGACGCCGCAGGCATCTTTCTAGAGGAGGCGTTGCCTAAACACACTTACGCGTTACTACGCGTCAGCGCGTGACATGTAGACTCGGCACCGCACACTCCCCCGATGGAGGGAGTGGGCGCACGGCTTCACGAAGCTGCGCGTCCTCTTTCTCCAAGGCACCGAGTCTACAAGCCACGCGCTGACACGTTGTAACGCGTACGTGTGGTCAGGCCTTAAACGTTTTTTGGGCAATTCCTTACACCTTCAAACTAATGTGGATGGGGCCCTTCATCCAACGCTCCACTGGCTATAGCTAAAACTATTCGTTTACCGCGTAGGGACTGGTTTTCAGAAAAGAAAAAAATGTTTTTTAGCATACAAAGCTTCCCAAACACAGTCAGTCCGTGAATTCTTTCGCACAGACTTGCTCGAATATAAAAAAAGCGAAATTTCTTGGTTGCCCACAAATGGGTACAAGACGGCATGCCTGCTATAAAAGTGCCGAGAAAAGATGGCACGCATTTTTGGTTTAACAGAAAAGGGTTTTACTATTAGTTGGGTCACCAAATAGCAGTTCGAATACAGTTGAACCCTTTTATAATAGGCACCAACATTACATACGATTGGGTATCAGAGATCGTAGCGCCCCCCTTTCCTATTAAAGGAGTACTGACACGATTCTGAGGCACCCCAAAAGGGAACTCTATCGTTTCCATAGTGCGCACTGTCATCGCTCTCCACACACCGGAGCCACACTACACAACGCGTACAAAATATTATACATTGATTTTAAAGTTCGTCGCCCAGCATCTGCAAGCCAGCCCCACCGCAATGGACATTATCATGACAAATCAACACAGCTCACTGGGTTCGCGAAATTTGCGTCCTGCATGCAGCCTAAGTCGCAGAAATCACTCTCAGAGTCACTGGACGACAATGCACTCATCGTTGTTTACGTGAACCACGTGCGACTGACAGCAAACAGGCAACTGTTGCTAGTGTGAGTTGCAGTCTTCCCGTGACGTCAGAGCAGTCTTGATACGTCACTGCGAAGCCACCCTCTCGATACCGAAACCGAAATTGCTGTTTTAAGGTAGCGGTAACAAAAATATATTCGATACATTCCCATGCACCGCGACACTCTTTTTAGGGTTCTTGACACCCACGTTTTTATTTAGAGCAACAACCCGAAAATATTTAAAATTCGTGTCAGTACTCCTTTAAGTCAATGTATGGGGCAGACTTTGCGCCTCCCCCCCCCCCCCCCCCCACTACTTAGGTGAATTGGGGGGTGGCCGCCCCCCCTGCCCCCCCTCATGCGCACGCCTATGTCCCCTATACTTTCCTTGGCATCATTGTCTATTAGTTCTCATTAATGTTTCGCAAAGTAATTCATGACAGTAAAAAAATTGGCAGATCCCAAGCATTGCGGGAATCGATTTTATGCTAAGCAGTCAGCGAGTAGCGGCCTACGCAGTATTTTTCGCTTTGAGCCAAGCGTTACGAGGTGAATCAACGTCTTTGTATAAACTGAAGAGTAAATCTGGGGTCTCTCGCAAGAAATATTCGTAATGATATCGCGGTTCTCGCACCTAAGAGACTAAAGTTGTATATGCCAAGGTGGATACATCTTCCGAACTAAGCGGCTGCAATTAGTCACTTTCAAAACAGGCAGTGGTGCAATTATTCAAAATATCAAATTTATATTTAATGAACTACTGATGAACGTCCGATGCTCTAACAACTGAGCTACAGCGGCAGTCATCCCCTCGTCCACTTTGTGGGGTATATACGTGCACTTAACTTGGCTTTCTTGTCTGTAATAGTTCTAATTAATGCTGTGTCGAAGTACTAATGAGTAAGACCAAACATTTTATGAACATTCGGAGCACATGACAGTTTAATTTAGAGTGAATTTTTCCGTTTTCCTCGAAGTTCTTTTATTTTAAATATGAGGGGTAGTACTCGCAGAAATCCTGGTATATATGCTGCCGCAATGTTGGAGGTGTAAGACATCGAATATTTCACCATAAAAATATTTCTCCTAAACTGTCTTTTAATTTACTGTCTCCTGAGGCTTCAAGTATAGATTCATTATGAAAATTCTAGCCGCATCGGTCATCCTTATTTTTCACGCTCCGAGTATCAGAAAATCTTCGAAGAAATTTGAACCCCCGTAAATGCGTTTAGAAAACAACGCGCCTTCGTTGAGACGCACCTTTCGCGGTGGCACATGTATACGGGTTTTCTGAAAGAGGCTTAGCCATTATTTATAGCGAGCCTTGCTTTATCGATGCCACAGCTGGGTTTGGTCACACAGTTCTGTGAATGGCTCATTCACTCAGCTTACAAAGAATCCCCGATGCCGGCTGCGTACTGACCTCTATTCAAAAGCACTACTGCGTTGCGAACAGCATTTGAAAGCCCACTCTGAGCAGTCTTCAAGTCACAATCGTCCGAGTGATACAAGCTCTGTTATCGGTACAGTAGGGCCCACACAAGCTCGCCAACATCGTCATGGAAACACGTGTTTCTCCATTTTATTGCAAAATAGGGCCGGCGAATCGGCGTTATACTGCCGAAAGCAGCGCGCAGGTAATGACGCCGAGACTTCGCACCGTGAAATTTCTCTTCATGTTGTCCTCTCTGTGGCCACTGTCGACGCGTAAGTAGATCGAATTTGAATTACCTTACAGCGAAGCTGTTTATAAATGGGCAATTCGTAACTCCGCGAACAATTACCCACTCAACAGAAGACTAAGATAATTACGAAGGCCCTTTGCCTTTAAATTAGAAAAAGAAAAAGAAAGCTTGCACAAAGCCGCGAAAGGCTTTAAACAGCTAGACTGCATGATTCTGTAGACTTATCTGTCCCCTTCTAGGCCTCGGCTAGGTGATGCAGGTTGTTTCCAGGTTGCTTCTAGAGTACACACAACGAGAGAATACTAGGGAATGGGAAAGGCAATGCCAGCTGCGAGAAGACTCCGAAGCGACCCTACCAGCAGTGGCCGATGGCCGGTGATTGGACATATATTGGATTCCCATCGGCTTCCGTTATCATTTGCCAACGCCCTGACAGCGTGGTAGAAAATGGCATGGCCTACAAGCAAAATATGGCCAAGATGGTAGTGAAAGCGGCGAATCTGTTCTTTAAGTGTGCGTTTCCCTTAGTTGTTGGCCCTTCTCACTTACTATAACGAAACAAAAGATTTGGAAAATATCTGCGATATTTAACATGGAGGCCAAGGGCTTTCCTGTAACATACCATGGTTGCTGGCCAATGTTCTCGGAATTTGCTTGGCCATCAAGCATACTCACTTCTGTGTATTATACAATTCCATGGAAATTCGTGGCGCACGAACGCGTACAAACCGTTAAAAAAATGAGGCAGAAGAGCGGATGTGTCCGTTTCTTTGGTACAATTTGTCATGAAGTCGTACAAACAGCTACCGAATAGCCACGGACGGTCG
Source organism: Rhipicephalus appendiculatus (assembly GCA_030522465.1). Taxonomy (NCBI): domain Eukaryota; kingdom Metazoa; phylum Arthropoda; class Arachnida; order Ixodida; family Ixodidae; genus Rhipicephalus; species Rhipicephalus appendiculatus. The sequence continues at coordinate 9,795 of JALIZH010005386.1, read as the reverse complement.
TTTTTTCCTGTCATTAATTCAGTTCGCACAGGTTGCTCTACGGAATACTGCACTTTTTTTTTCTTTATATCCAAAGGACCAGAACCACACTAGCACGCGCTCAGTGTCACGTTTAAATTTCACACCTTTTCCCGCGCGCGGCGCAGTTTGACCTGCGCACAGCCCTAGTGCGCTAAAAAAAATAGTTCACCAAAGCATCCAAACAGGAAATTTTCGAGAACTCCCAAAACTGCAGCGGCTGTTAAGCGCTTATGTAATAGTACAAAAGCCATAAAAAAATATTGCAGTTGATGTGGCTTTAAGCATGTACCCGCATGCACCGCATACACGCTCTCTTCCAGAGCGTGTATCACTGCGCGCTGTCTTCGCGCCTTGTTCGCACGTTGGAGGTGTTCTCTGGCCATGCCGCGATGAGCTTCTTATTCAAGTTGAAATAGGTGAGTAAATTTCAGCAGTCTCTCTATTTGCCTTGTTGTCTGAATGCTATATACGATTTGATAATGAAGTTCACGGAGGCGAAAATAGCGGATGTTTTAAGGAGCGGGCACTGCGTAAGTAGCGGCAGTAGCGGCTGTGTAGTCCTAGCTCCTCCCAGTTCGTGTGATCGCACATGCCGTAGTTTTCTCGTGTTACCAGCGAAAACCTGACATGCGAAACGTTCTTCGGTACTGTGTTCGGGCACCGATTCAACTCGCCTTAGTTTTTCATGAGCGATATCCTTATTTCGGGGAAAACTATTCGCGATATGAAATCAACTGAGCGGTCCTTGCACGGTCCGAAAGACAGTTGCCGAGCCGCCGGCTGTGGACGCTGATGACGCTGACGCAGTCCGTAGCTGCTACCTCGCGGTGGATACAAGGTTCCATTTGTGTTTGTACGAAAGCGCAATAGACTTAGTATGCAGTATGACCATGCCTTCGCATATTTTCGAAAAAGACGGCGACCAGATCGGATGATTGGCCGCCCTATAGAGTCTGTACTTGCAGTGAAATGCGTCGGCTACATTGATGCCAGCGGTACGGAACCTACATTTATCGAAGAGACTATGCCCTGTAACTCGTAGCAGCGAGTGGTGCGCGGCGATTTCCCGTTCGCTTCTGGAGGAGTCCGCTGACACGCCATGCGATCTATGGCCGATGCCGGTGCTTTATTAACTAATTAGAAATTATAAACTTGTGCATGCGGTCATATTTCCAAGATGAAATAGATGTGAAGGCTGGTGCAAATGCAAGAAAGTCATGGGATCATCTGTCTTCCAAATTCAACCATGCGTGTATATTTTCCATTTACGTACGCCATTGATAAGGTTCTCGCATGAATATGCAAGCTACTGCAGTAATAAACTTGTTTTGAAAGAGGAAAAGAAATTTATCATGCTGTCCAATCAACTGTTGTTTTTCTCCTGTCTGTGCAGCTGGTGTCATCCTCATGATCATGCATAACCAATTAGCCTTCCGACCACTGTGTTTTGTTGAAAATTGGTGAAAGCTAGTGCTTAAGAGATAACTTTTTTAAAAAGGGAAGCTCATGATTTTTTGTCTCATTGTATTTCAGAGGGGAAAGACGTACCCTGTTCAACACAACTGATGCAGCTGTTTCGGACGTAAGAAAAAGGTGGCTCATGTTCGCTTCAGATCAAGAAGGCGCACCTATGCAAAGAAGGCATGCTACTATGATGGAGGACCCCAACAGATGCCCAAGCAACACTTCATAATCGCAAGAGTTCAGGAAAGAATAGAAAGATGGCAAATTGCCTTGTATATATTCAGTGTAAAATAAACCTGAAGTACCAGAAATATTTGCCTTGTTACTTATTTGGGGAGTGGGGGGACAAAAATCTAGAAAAAAGTAGCCGGGCATCAAATTCTAGCCAAGACAAAAAACAGAAATTAATGAGCCAGAAATTGCATTGGCCAAAATGCTTGGCTCCCATATCAAGAACATGCTTGGCTATTGCATGGTATTCCATTACAGTGCCAACCATGGAAAGAGGTGTTTCCAATGATTTGCCAAGCACAGCCTTCCTTTGCTTGGCCAATGGTAGGCTTGTCACACTTGCCAAGCACATAACTCGTTTGGCCTCCAATAACTTTCCAATCATGGACAGCTTGGCCACTGGTGATTTACCATGCTTGGTCCAAGCAAATTTTGCTGGTAGGGGATGGAACGCCTACGCCAACGAAGACGTGCCCGTAGATCTATGAGAGGTGCGAACGCTTGGTTTCAGCGCAAGTTTCTGTCTCTGGAGTTTGGACAACAGTGTCGTGTCTGTGACTGTCTGTGGTTTAACTCGCATCACTCTGCGCTAAGAATCAACGTAGAGACAACCTAGCGTCACCTAGCTAAAGCCTATAGGAACGACCCTCAAGCAACCTATATATAAAAACAACTTTCAGCACCCAGCCAAGGCCTAGAAAAATTTTAGAAGCAACCAGGTTAGTCTTCAGAATGGTCCAGTTTCGCTGTTTCAAGCCTTGCGAAGCTTAGTGCCAGCTTTGCCAACTGTTTTATGCCACACATCCTTTTTTAATGACATCCTTTATTAATTTTTTTTTAAATAGAAAAGTTCGCAGCCATATAACTCGGAGTGATTTATTTCTTTTGCCATTTCAGATGCGTGCTTCTGGAAACATGACGACGAGGACGTGATAGCCCGTACGCACACTTTCTGATTGCTTCTCTGCGTTTAAATATCTTGTACCTTGAACCAATCTATAATGGCCGTGCTTTATATTAACACCAGTGACGATATATGGTACAAAAAAAAGGGCGACCTCCTAAAAAGACGCTTAGCGTCAGCTTGCCCATGCTTGCGGTACCTTACGTTGCATTGACCGGCTTGAAACTAAAGTAAGTTACAAAGGTATCGACATAAAGCAAGGCGACCACCACTACCAACAGAAATATTGCAACTATCTGACGTTCACAGGGCAGCTACATCAGTTCCACTGCGCAAAAATACTCAGAAGCCATTCCACTTTCGGGAGAAGGGAACAAGGGAAGCTCGGCGCATGCGTGCATGCTATACTATACTTTCTTTCCTTCTATCGAATCGCGCAATGCTCCCTCCCGTTTCCTTCATCCCTGTCGGAAAAGTGAGCCTTCATCCACGTCCTTAGCAGCGCAACACATCAATTGCTACACGCGACAACGAAGGTTATGCGTTCATATCCAGGCAACAATGAAATGTGGCAACGTGAAACGACAGGTCACCTCGATAAAATATCAAGTATAATCACGCTGCGAAGTGCAATGTCTATTTTTTCAATTCATTCAGAGTTCGGCCTTGGCTCAGGCGTCCAACACCTTTATCTACCCGTCTGCCTGTCCCTCGGCATACACTCACCGGCCACCCATCATCTGTCCATTACTCCCACCATCTGCCCATCGTCCACCATCCACCTGTCATCTGTCCATTACTCCCACCATCCACCATTCGTCCACCATCCACCCACCATCTACCCACCGTCGGTCCACCATTACCCAGTACCATAATCCACCAAGATGGTGGGTGGTGGGTCCCATCATGCCCACCATTGGGCAAATTTTCAATAGGGTTTCCATGTCAGAAACGGTCAAGGGCGTCCGCAGAACATTTTGCAGGGGGGGTGCATCCGCAAGGGGTGCGTTGGGGTATCCAGCCCTAGCAGCGTTCCTTTCACTTGGCGTGATACGACAGGCAAGATTAGTCGATGGCATGAAATGTTGTAAATTGAATGGCAATACTGAAGGCCAGGACCTCAGTGTGCTAACCAAGTTGTGTAGCTTATTGCTACTGCATAGACAAACAATTGAAGGACACTTTGTACATTCTAAAGTGTGTTCGGTGAAAGCGTGTGGCCGTTCCACTGACTATGCCATGTCTTTTTTTCTTTTACACTCTCAGTGGGATAACACACAAAGCGAATGTGTGCGTGTTTTCTTTTTTAATTTTTTACCGCGAGTCGCAGCGAGACGCCAGACTAATCTTCCTCCGTTCGCATGCGTTAGTATTTTCTCGCGCTTTGTGCATCGTGCAAACGCCATAGCGTTCCAGCGCTTAAATTGACGGGCCCTTTGTAAATTCGAAAGTGTATTGAATTGAACGCCTGTGTCCGTGAACGCCTGTGTCCATTGAGACGGCGTCGGTCAGAATGATTGCAAACGCTAGGCACAGCGAAGCTACGCAAGCAAAGAGCGAGCGCTGTAGAGTCCGACGCAACCGGCGTCCGTTTGCGCATCCCGGCGGCCACCTGGCTCCGTGCCAGAGCTCGGATGGACGGGACGGACGGACATGGACTGACGGACGGACGCACGGACGGACAGACAGACAGACGGACGGATGGATGGACAGACAGAGGGACGGACAGACAGACAGACGGATGGACGGACGGACAGACAGAGGGACGGACAGACAGACGGATGGACGGACAGACGGACGGACGGACGGACGGACAGACGGGCGGACGGACGGACAGACGGATGGACAGACGGACGGACAGGCGGACGGACGGACGGTCACCGGACGGACGGACGGATGGACAGACGGACGGACGGATGGACGGACGGACGGACAGACGGACGGACACTGGACGGACGGACAGACGGACACTGGACGGACGGACACCGGACGGACGGACACCGGACGGATGGACGGACAGACGGTGGACGGACGGACGGACAGACAGACAGACGGACGGACGGACAGACAGAGGGACGGACAGACAGACAGACGGGCGGACGGACGGACAGACAGACAGACGGATGGACGGACGGACAGACAGAGGGACGGACAGACGGACAGACAGACGGATGGACGGACGGACAGACAGAGGGACGGACGGACAGACAGAGGGACGGACAGACGGGCGGACGGACGGACGTACAGACGGACGGTCACCGGACGGACGGACGGATGAACAGACGGACGGAACCGGACGGACGGACGGACGGACGGATGGACGGACGGACAGACGGACGGACACTGGACTGACAGACGGACGGACACTGGACGGACGGACACCGGACGGACGGACACCGGACGGATGGACGGACAGACGGTGGACGGACGGAACCGGACGGACGGACACCGGACGGACGGACAGACGGACGGATGGACAGACACCGGATGGACAGACGGACGGACGGACGGACGGACGGACAGACGGAAGGACGGACGGACACCGGACGGACGTGAGCATGAGACATTAAAGGCTTTCGTCTTAATATCTGAAATTCCAAGGAGGGGCAACCCCCCCCTTGCACCCCCCTGCAGACGCCCATGGAAACGGCTGAGTGCCGACGAGCCCACGTTCGAAAGAGTGGGAGTTGTTGGAAAAACGGTGCACACTAATACGGCCGCGTGTGTTTGTTTCGATGTATTCGGGCTTCACCCGCAAAAGACTGTCAGCAACGCTCCGCGCAGACCGCGCCGCAGACTTTGACAAGCTTCGCGATAGTTTGTAGATCTTTTTTTTTTTTTTTTGTTAAGGTTGCTCGCAGGACGCGCAGAGTCAAGTTTACTCGAGAGCTTGTCGAACACCAGCGATAACGCTGGGAGGTTCGGTGGCTATTCTATAGAAAAGGCGGTGCGTTCCGCCGATGATCATGTTATCTGTTCGCCGCTATCAGTCTACAGCATGTATTGCTTGTAGTGTGACCTTTCGTTCTCCGGGCACAAGTTCACCCAAATAAAAAAAAATTAAGGCAGCTTCGACCTAGTGGTGCCAAGCCTGAAGGAATTGCGGGGGGGGGGGGGGGGGGGGTGTAGTAGAGTAGAGTAGATCCTTTAGACCGTGGCACACACCCACGCTGGGGGGATTGGCCAAGAACCGGGTAGTTTAGCAAGAAATTCTTAAATATTAGGTTAGATGTCGATTTAAAGATGAAAGGAGAATTAATTAATCAAAAATTGGAAATATTAATAATATATGAATAAAAATACTGAAATAAATGTTGATGCGAGCAGTTTGATTAAAAACAAGGAGTTTAGAAAATAAGTAAGGCGGATAAATTTATTCTACGATCTAAACCTCTTCGATTCTTTAATAAACTTCTCCAAGGCATTGGCAACCTTCCCGTCACTGTGGCCAAGGGACAAAGCCCCGAAAGAAAGAACATTTGGTACATTTAGATCAATTCTAAGGATTCGGAAAACAGCACCTAAAGTACTTTTGCGCAATGTAGAGTACCTATTACAGGAGATGAGGTAATGTTGTGTTGTCTCATGGGGGGGGGGGGGGGGGGGGCAGCCTTCTTTCTCTTCCGTTTTGTCTTTCTTTCCTCCTCTCTTTCTTGTTCACTTTTCCAGTTTTTTTTCCTGTTTTTTTTTCCTCTTTATTTCAATTTATTTTTATTCCTATTTCTTTCCTATCTTTCTCTCTCTTTCTACTTCTTGCGTGCTTCCTCTTTCAATTTTTTACGTGGTTTGTGTTGCCGTGTTTCCCTAGCCATAGCAGTAATTCACACACTTTCTATCATCATCAAGGCGCTCAAAAAACAAGAGAAAGAAGACTTCTCTTTGGCGCGAGCGCGTATTGAATACGGTACAGCTGGCTATGCTATATGTGGTTTTGCCTGCGCTGCGTCAAGCGACGACGACGGCATACGACAGCCTGGTCCCCTAATGTGCTCCGCACTTAAACAAAGTTTAGTCTTGAACAAGCCGACTGCTGCCTTCGTCAAGGTCACGACTACGTGACAATACGCATGTGACCGTCACACCTGCGACGACCGCATTTCTGAACGCTCGCCGGGGCCGGGTTTATCGCGTACGCCGCTGCCAGCGAAGTCCGTTCGTTATGAAAGCTTTATCATAAACAGGGGCGTGATAATATGGCACACAAAGAAAAAAAAGGACACGTCCCGTGTCCTTATTTTAGGGGCGAAGCTCCTAAGGGTGTGGGTCTGTCCCTCCTCTGTAGTTGTCGTAGTAGTAGTAGGTAGGTAGATAGCCACGTATAGTGGAATGTACCCACTCCACGTGATAAAGATGACGATGACGCAGTATAGTGGAATGTACCCACTACACGTGATAACGATGAAGTATAAGCGCGTTCCAGTATAGTGGAATGTACCCACTACACGTGATAACGATGACGATGACGCTGATGACCATGAAGTATAAGCGCGTTCCTCTCTAGTAGTAGTAGTTGTTGTAGTAGGTAGGTAGCCACGTATAGTGGAATGTACCCACTCCACGTGATAAAAATGACGATGACGCAGTATAGTGAAATGTACCCACTACGTGATAACGATGAAGTATAAGCGCGTTCCAGTATAGTGGAATGTACCCACTACACGTGATAACGATGACGATGACGCTGATGACCATGAAGTATAAGCGCGTTTCAGACCACACGTTCTCTTTCTGCCATGGATGAAAACGATCGAGCTTCGCCCACTCATCATCATTCACTTCGTGGATATGGCGTGATTTTTTTCTTTGTGTGCCGTGTAGGGAACCCAACCTCAAGTTTGCGCAGCGCCGTCCGCTGCCCTAGCGGAGTGAGGGGAAACCTCCGGTCGCTAGGACGGGTCGCGCTTGCTTGCTTTTCCCATTGCGCGCGCGGAAACGTGTTCTTTGGGGCTTTTATCTAGCACTTTTCACGCTACGGGCGCCGCTCCTTCGTCATCCTGGAAGCAGGCACGCACTCCTGCCGCATTGTGAGCCGAAAACGGCGCGTCAAGTTCCACCGTTTCCAATGCAAACATTGCGAGGAAAGCAAATGCGTCAGGAGTGGATTATGGCAGTTCGGCGCACTAAGCGATGCTTTTACGGTCTTGTTACTTTGAAGATTTTTTTTTGTCGTACACAGTATTACTAACTATAAACGGGGAGAAACGCGATGGCCGGTTTCATTTCAAAGGCAATTACTTTTGTGAACGGAAGCTACAGCAAATAGACAACCGCTGTGTATTTCGAGATTGTGAGCTGGCTTTCCGAGTCAACCATTTGTAATGTGAGAGCAGCGGAGTATGTAAGCTTAATACACCACAGTTTAAATACCGCCCCGTGAGCACTACAAGTGTTTTATTCAGCTGACGGCGGTACATTCCCCGTCGCCGCTCAATGTAAACAGATTTAAGCTGCGTGCTTGCACAGAGCATTTATATTGGCCTTGCATGCAACACAGGGGTGATTACTTAGCAGGCTGAGGTATTGCGCTGCTAGGATCGAGTTCGTGGGATCGATTCCCGCATACGGCAGCTGCATTTCAATGGGAGCGAGATGCAGTAACACCGCCTTGATTTAGGTGCACGTTAAAAAACCCCAAGTGGTCAAAATTAATCCGAAGTCTCCCACCACGGTGTGCCTCATAATGATATCGTGGTTTCGGCACGTAAAATATTATGCTTAAAAAAAAAAGAGGCTGCAATAAAATGTTCGATGGTTTCGCGAAATCACACGCGGTTATCAGGGACAAATCTCGGCGTAACCATAAACATGCGTGATCCCAGTGGATATTGTATAGAATGACGATGACCAAATGAACTGTCAAAACAACCGAAACGACATTCGAATCAGCGAACATGATGCGTGATCAGGCGTGGATATTATCCGAAATGAAACACGCCGCTGCAGGAAACATGCATGGTCGAAGTACGCATAACAGATTTATTTTATTTTTTTTTTTTGCGCGCATCATTATGCTGTCAAAGGAAGCTGTAAAAAATCATAAGTGGCATTAAACTTACGATACGACGTTGTTATCACCCGATGCAAACCTCTGCAAAATTGGAAAATGAACAGTTCGCATTGCTGCCAGCGACTCAATAGGGCAGACTTAAATTCATGGTCTTCACACTGAGCCCATAATAAATTTGAAGCCGCGCGACAAACTTGGCATCCAAGCAATCGAAAGCCGAGCACTGCACAAACGCACGCGAAAGTATGGTGGTTTTCTGGTGACAGCAGACACGATTGCCACAATGATTGTGCGTTTTACCGGTAACATAAATAGAGAATTCGCGCAGTCACCTCACTAATTATGTCATAGAAATGTGGCCATTCACCAACGACACGCTCGTAGCGCGCGCTAAGCAGCATCGCCCTGGACGGCCTGCTAGGTTTCGCAAAAGTTGTCGATCAACCGCTCCCCTGTGGTGAGATTCACACCGTAAAAATCCTTTTTTCCATCTCTTGACATGTTTCTAAACCTTCGGAGCAAGCGACACGTGAGGCTGCACGTGCAAGGCGAGCCGACGAAAGCGCGTGCAGGCCGCGTAAACGTGCTGACAAAGCGCAGTCGAAAGCCGGGAGCGGGGGGGGACGAGCGACCGGTTTTTGCAAGAAAGGCGGCGAAACGCGTGCGCCGCAGCGCCCCTGGCCGAGGTTGGGAAGCCTATTATCGCGCCCCTGTTTATCATGAACCAACACCAACTCGCCCAACTTTTTACTTTAATGAAAGCTTCGCTTAATAAGCGTACGCAATCCTTTTCGTGGTCACTGTTTCGAAAGCCCGAGGTGCTCGTCATGTTCTGAGAAATGATCGACGGCGTTGCACAACGCAAACGTGCTTCGTGGTACAGCATGCAGCAGCAGCAAGCGATTACATCGAACTTCTGCGAAAATTCGATATAAACGTGGGCTCACGTCGCGGTTTCCCGTGCAGCCGTGAATCAATCGGAATTCTGAGGCTCCACGCGCGCTTATGTGGAAGACCGGATCGATAAAGCACTGCGGCGCGGAGGCACGTCCGTCGGTTAACTGCATGTTGCGGCCGTCAGTGACGCGACGGAGAGGGAGGCGCGGGCGATGTCTTCTTACAGGCGGGATGACTGTTGTCGTATATGCGTTCATTTTGACTGAGAAAT
>JALIZH010005385.1:0-11403 GCA_030522465.1 Rhipicephalus appendiculatus | reverse complement strand
ACAACGCCATTTACATGCCACGCTCGTGGTGCGCTTGCGTCCAGTTGGCTAGCTTGATATACACCAAAATTGGTATTGCGTGACGTGACTCTATGACGAACATAAATGAGAGGTCCTAAAATGTCAAACATGAGAGGCAAATTATGTAAAGCATGATTTGCTCCTTCCTGCCTGCTTCGCATTACATCGATTCCCACAGTGCGTGGGATCTGCCGGCTTTTTTGTACACCTTTCTGTTTTTCACATTTCTGATTTACCAAAGAACATTCACCTGCGAGTTTGTTGTTGGCGGAAAACCACACTTTGCAGGGCCCCTCACCAGGTGACATAACGAATTTTGGTTCGACACTGGAAGTTGTTGTGCGCCCAATAAAGAGCAATATACCACAAGATATTTTTCTAATCGGTCCATTACAAGCTGAGAAAAGCAATGTTTTGTGGCGGCGCGAAACCATGATGCGAGGAGGCGAGCTTGAAACTCTTGCAGGTCGCCCCGTGTAGCCTTGGCAAGCCAAATCCCTTCCCTGCCCTCTTCGGCTCGCGAGCGGGAGTATCACATGACGCATACGCATCAACACACGGATGAAGGAAACAGATGAGAGGGCATGAGTAGCCGGCCCGCTACGCAAAACGTGTGGAGGAAATGACGTGACGGCGGCCATATCCACTGGGCATAATGGCGGCGTCGCTATGGTTACGAGTTGTGCTGTGTAGCGGTTAGCGGCGGCGGCAATGGCGGTGGCATGTGCGTCTCCGTAGGACTCTTACTCAACCGTGGTGGACGATATCCATGCTTTGCGCCGCGTTGTTAGCTACGCAGTGTTCTGCCGGCGGTTATTGTACCTAGCAACGTTCCCAAAACCTGTTGTTAGCCACGGGGCCTCAACAGTGCGTGAAAGCAGCATGTATATTCACGTGCCGTGTAGCGGATGACGCCGATGAAGTATTCGAAGTGCTCAGCCAAATCGGGTCCAGGGACCGTGACAAAACGGAACCGCGACGAACGCCTTGCAGGTCAGTGACGGTTGTGCAGTGTTCCTGCTTGTGACAACGGACGCACATATACAGTTTCGTGTTCCATGTGTGTACAGTAACTACTTGCTTGTGCACATTAAAACACCTTTTCTGTTTCACTTGGTATGCTCGCCCTTAGCAGTGTACTCTCGAGGGGTTACAGCAACCGCGTTCAAGTGTCACTCGCACACCTGCGCCTTGCACAAGGTCGACAACCGCGATTGCACAATGCTGACGCCGTAGAGTTTTTACGTGGAACACGAGCATGCTGACCGGGCGCCGCGTGAGAAACAGGAATGCAACCATAAAAGGCGGCGCATGGCCGATCGTGTTGTCTGTACAGTGCGTGAATAAATTTCGTGAAAACATTGACACCACACTCGTCGTAGTCACTGCATCTAGCATGGCATTCTCTTGTGTTTGCTTCATTGTCGACGAACTGTTACTCGCTGTTATTACTCGGACGAAGTGATTTCGCCAACGCTATCGCGCTGGCCCACCGTGTTAAGTCACGTTCCGTTGATTTCGGATAGCCACAATACGCGTGCCGTGCAGCCCACGTGGTTTTCGAGCCTGAGAGGGAAACGCGCCTTTTACGTCGCTTATTACAAGTAAACAAGAGGCCAGAATCTGCCCAGTCAATATGGCTGACTTCCGGCTTCACCACGGCTTCACAGAGTGACGTCAGGGCCTCTCCTTACATTTTCCTTCCCCCGTGCATCAACACGTCATGCGCACGCAATGTCACGAGCTCGTGACGTGCCCGAACCAGCCCGAGCCCCCGAGATGCGAGCGGTGTTGTGGCGGCGTTCCCTGCGCTTCGTCTGGAAGCTATGCCGAATGCGCCCTCGCCGATCACTTGTCTTTCAACGTATTACCACCGTGAGAGCTGCGACAGTTGTAACGTCGCGAGACTAGCGGTATGCCGCATGACCATTAAGTTTGACGCGGGAGGATAAATGAGCCTAATGAGCGCTGGAACGCGGTTGAAAATTAATTTGGTTGTATGGGGTAGCGTATGCAGGATGCGCGAAGCGCGAGAACACGAACGCATGCGAAACGGAGAAGAGGTACATTACTCTCGCATCTAGTTGCGATTCGCAGCAAAAACTAAAACAGAAACGCACAAATTCCGTTTGTGTGTTTTATTATTGCTCAGAAGTTTTATTCATCTCTTCAAGCAACAAATTACACAAACTATAAGTCGTGTCAAATAACTATCGCACTATCACGTGGTACTGTTGACAACGTCAGAGCACAGTCGTCTACGTAGAGGAGTAACGTCGCAGCACTATCTTCTACGTAGGGCCATTTCATCGTGTACGTCATTCTCTCATTCTGTAGGCGCGAGCACGTGAGAGGAAGGGCAAGCAGCGTTAAGCTTGAAATTTGACCCATTTCCGCGGCGCGTAGCGTTGCAAATTTTGGCAGACGTGGCTGTGAAGGTTCAGTGTATGAATTGCGCTCATCAGCTCGAAATTGTTAAACCTGGTGAGGGGCCCTTTAACATCGCAACTTCCAGTTGCCCTAGAGCTAGGATCTGAGCCTTTTTTTTTTTTCGAAAATGGATTTTTTTCGTATTAAAGCTTTTTGATTAGCCTGCTGCCTACAGCTTAAAGCCTGCATCACAGAGAGCGAGAACCGTGCGTCCTGAATTCGAGTGACCTGATCATAAAACGGAGCATTAGCAGTGTGAAAATATGAATTTAAGAGCTCAGACAAAAAAAAATCTGATTATGCCATTCTTCACCAGATGAGAAACGCTTGAAGCAAAATTCACGAGCGGTTTCTAGCCCGAGGCAAGACGGTCCTACAAACATGGTCTGATAAAACTTCTAGCTTCAAATCCATAAAAATGAAGTTTGTTTTCCACCGGTATTTCAGAAGTAAAAGTTAACTCTAGTCGATGTGAATTGAAAGCCTCTACCATCATCTTTCAGAATTCATCCTAGAGAACTACACAGCCTGAAATTAAATAGCCGCATACCTCTCTGTAGAACGTGTACACTACACCTTCTAGACACTTTGCCAGACACTTTGCCAGAGGTCTATGCTGCTAATGAACATGTAACGAATGATCGGGCCTACATTCGACCCGATGCACACTCCCTTTATCTGTTGGTACGTTCTGTCGCAAAATGCGACGTTAGTGTTCTATAAATAAAAGTGCGGTGCCTCAACGAAATACTCAATGGACATACCACACATGTTGCGAAATGTCACTTCATCGTTGCGTACCGTGATGCAATTTTAACACAGTGCATTTAAGGTGCACGCGGCAACGAGTATGTAAATATTATGTGTAATATAATTCTGTATGATGTTTCGCTGATACTTCGGGCCATACAAAGTTCTTCGACGTCTCGGCGCTCTTGACGGCGGAGTAGTACCGGACGGCATTGCGAACTCTCAGTGGTGCCTCGCAAGACCAGAAGTCATCCATGTCATGCGCCTTAAGCCATATTATAGGTCTAAGTAAACCAGGAAGCTGCCCTTACTGCTTTTTTTCTGACTGTTCTTTGTTTGCGTATGCACATTTTTTCTTGCTCTGATGTTCTTAAAAGGGAACCATTTCCTTGCATACTGCAGAAACTTTCAGCTTATCTATCTATCTATCTATCTATCTATCTATCTATCTATCTATCTATCTATCTATCTATCTATCTATCTATCTATCTATCTATCTATCTATCTATCTAATATAGTCGCCTACGTCTGGCTGCTCTCATGGTCACCCCTTTAACTTGAAGCAAACAAAAATTAGTATGGGGGGGGGGGGGGGTGTGATGGTTTTACGAATATGACTCGCTGGTCAATATATGAAAATCTGACAATCCCGTCACGCACGTCTTCAAACCCTTTCCGTCTGACTCGTGTGGCAGATACCTGTATACCACGGGCAGGTGTGGGCCACAGGTATGCGGGTATGTGCCACAGGTGATTGAAAGTTTATATCTACGCAGGAACGCCGAGCACAGACATTGGTATTTTTAAATCGAGAGCGTTGAGAAAAAAAATGCCCCCCACCTCCTCGAAGGGAATCGTGAGGAAATGCGAATGCATTTCGCGCGCGCTTCACTCCATTTATATATGGTGGTTGTGGTTCGAAGAAGGAAAAAGGCGCCTAATTTCTGCAACCCCGGTCGGGAGTACGGCGCAGCGCCTGTATTTTTTTTTTGTTTTTTTTGTTTTTTTTTAATTATTTTTTATTTTTTTATTTTTTAATTTTTTTTCATATATAGCTTCGCCGAGCTCCCGCGATGCGAGCGCCCTCACGCGTCAGAGCGCACTCCTCCTCTCCACTCACTCTCCGCTACTCCGCCCGCACCACCTACTCCGGTTGCTAGGGGCGAGGATAAGCGCGCGCGCCCGCAGCTGTTGCTATGGGAGAGGGAGTGAGAGCGGAGAGAAAACACCTGCCGCGGACAACGCCAACGCCGCACAACGCCGGATGCCTGACATAGCCCGACTATGAAATGCATTCGCATTTAAAAGCTGACATCGGCAGCGTTGACCTGACGAATGCAATGAATAAATGACCGGGTTCCAGCAGGAATCAAACCCAAGCATTCTGCAAGGCAATGAAGTATTCTAGAATGGAGCCACGTCAGGTCTCGAAACTGCGTTTTAAATAGACCCTAATGATCGTGAAACGTTAATTGTGGTTGCAGTGCTCTCTAACAATTTTTTGAACATTACATATATACTTCTAAGACACAGCCATTACGTCGGGTTGACCTCAATTGTAGTTAAGCACCACCCACTGAAGTCGATTTATGTAGCAGTGTCCAGGACTACCATCCTCGCGAGCACAAGCGCTACATATCAGCTTACCGGTTCTGGTGTTGCTAATGCCCATGTTGCTGTTGACATCGTTACGCAACTGTGAAACACTGGTTTTATGAAACCTGTGCGACTGTTCAATACATGTCTGGGCGTACTACATTTGTACATATCTTTAGCACCATTTCGTAACGTATCGTTCAATAAAAAATTACAACGCAGTTACTTTCATTCCACATGCTTCGCTTATCATTAATTCCCAAGGTACGTGGGATCTGCCGAATTCTTATTCTGAAAAATGTGAACCCTACTTTATCACAGGGTGGAAAATGCCTTACGCGCTTTTCACTTACGTGTGTATATAACACGCTACACGCGTAAACACTAGAGAGTTTTAGTTTGGCGATTTTACGGCCCGCTCCGCTCCGAGTTCGTTTCTCCAAGCCGCAGCGGAGCGGCGGATGATTTTCTCGTTTTAGTTGTGCGTTGTCGGCAGCGGGACTAGCGTAGCGTAGCGGATCCTTAGCAGTTACGGCGCCCTCTGGTGATGTTCAGCGTCGCTAAAGAAAAAGAGATAAACATTTAGTCGCATTTACAAAGCCAAATGAGAACGTATGAATTTATTTGTTCACGACGCATTTAGTAGTGCGGTTTAAATATGTTGGCGGTGTATATTTTCTTTACAGAGAAGCAAGCACTGACTTGATAATAGCCACCCGAAAGCTAGCAAGGTTGCGTTCCAGATCCCCCCTTCCGCTTGCGAAAACGGCAGCGACGCTCCGCTTAGGCAGCCCGTAAACGGAGCGTGGGCCTCGCTCCGCTAACCCGTTTACGGCCGTAGCGGAAGGCGCATGCGCACTCGCGTTCCCGCTCCGCTTAGCTGCTGAGCGGAGCGTAAAAACGCCAAACTAAAACTCTCTATTGTCTGGCGCAAACCACGCTGCAATGTTCTGAAAACTTGGTGGCTGGGAAAGGCTATAGCACGAGCACCAGTGATAACGCTCTGAAATTCCATCAAGTGTGCATAAAAGACGACGCATATCAGATACTTTCAGATTACGGTCAGGCTTTGGCTGTGATCGCCGCTTTCAGTGTGCAGCGCGTATTACTTGCACTTTAATTCTGATTTCCCCGGCGCAATGTCCATCCGACAAAAATTGTCAACACAGCCCGACTACCACATTTTGTGCCATCTTCAACGTAACGTCCACGTGGTAACAGTGTGACATTGAGAAGTTTCCGATGTTTCCGTCCAAGGCGGCCTGACTCCATGGCAACTCCTGCCCCGATGTTTCCCTTTTTTTAAAATGCTGAGCACTTTAGGGGACCGGGCTGTCGTATGCTGTCATCATCGTAGGCTGTCATAGCTTGGCGTAACGCAGGCAAAACCACATTTAGGCCTAGCCATTTGAGCACGCACTCACTCCAGAAGTCTTCTTGCCCCTTCTTATTGGAGTGCCTTCATGATGATATTAACGTAGGAAACCACATATAGCATAGCCATTTGAGCGAACGCTAGCGCCAAAGAAGTCTTCTTCCCCTTGTTCTTCGAGCGTCTTGATAATGATAGGAAATAAAGAGACAAAACGCACAAAAAAAACTGGAACAAAAAAAAGGAAAGAAAGAGAGGACAGAAAAGGAAAACCAAAGAGAAACAAACAAGGCCGCCCTGTTCCGCACTTCCTTACGGCTTGGCGCCACTAGTGCAAGCTCCCTTAATTTTTTAAGTGGGGATGGATAGCAAAGACAGGTGTGCAACTACTACTGCCCATCGCTCTGTTATTTTTAAAGCAAACACCACAAAATTTTGCATGTGGCTTGAATGGGGATTTTACTAGACGTTTTGAGAATTTGGCAAGAAAATACAAAGCCATTCTAAAAATAATAAAAAAATTATCATTTTACTATTTTTATTTTTTGAAGGAACATTTGTGAAAAAGATTTTGCATGTCAAATGGTGAAATCTCTTCTGGTTAATACATGTGTCCAGGGTATCCTTCTGAACCAAAATAATTATTGTAGGCATGACCATTCTTTAGTTAAAAATTTATATGTTTGATGGCTAGCATTTTAGGGCTTTTTTCTGAAAGAAAAGTTTTCTTAAAAAATATAATTCTGGTCGCAACGCCATTCTTTTTATTCAGAAAGGGCGCATGTTATTCAGAAAGAAGTCACAAAAGTTTCCACTTGATATCTGGAGTGGTTACAGAGAAAATGTTCCTTTTTCTGACGAAAAGTAGTGTTTGGAGAAAACGCCATTTAAAGTTCGAGTTGCCGCGGTGCTGTCGCGGGATCAGGCGCGTTTGGGGCCATTTTTAAACGCTTTCCACTGCGCGTAAAAAGGCGCCACTTCGTGGAAGCACTTCTCAGTAATGCAGGAATATCGTGCTATGAAAATTGAAAAGTCGCCTTTTCAGTCAATTTTGCCCTCCATCCCTCCCCTTAAGCGTTCAAACCAACATATAACCTCTCCATTGTTACGTTCTTTGTACGCACCTCATTTTCACGCCGCAGCGGTGGCTGCCTGGTACAGCGTCCTCTCCCAATGCGGAAGGTGCCAGGTTCGATTCTCAGTCCCGACCGGAAACCCACCGGTTTTTCTTAAAGCATAGAATACACCGAACTGGCGCTTGCTTGGTCTTGGGTACTCGCTGAAAGCTGGGCCCTATAAAGTTTGTTAAATGTCCCTGGGGCGCACCTTAACACACCACAGCTCTGGTGAATAGTCGAGTATCCGCCGCGGCTGTAGAAGCGAGCGAACAGCTGCCGCTGGGTACCTGAGGGTGAAATAGGTAGTACAAGCGAACTTTCGGACTGGTGCTCGGAAAAGCGAACTACATAGTCGCTTGGTATGGTATCTACCCTGTGGGAAAATCCCGGCATGGTGCCGCTAGGCCTAGATTAAGGTTATCCTGTTTTTTTTTTCAAATAAAATAATTCACCAACAATTTTAGGTACAAGTGGTGGTGGTGGTATCAACTTTATTTGACTCAGTGACCTGCCTGGCGCCTCAGGGTGGCTCCACGCGGGAAGCGACTCTTTCAGCGATGCGTGATTCCGGCCCAATTGTATAAGTGTTTCGATTCTCCCCTGCATGACAGAATCGATGAAACAGAGGCCCATGTTGGTCTCAGCCGCGGCTATGACATTCTGCTTCGGGGATTCCAAAGGGGAGGCTGCAGTCTGCGGCGGCAGTTTCGTGCGCCTATACCTTTATTCCATCGTCGGCATTGGGTAGCGTGTATTTTCGAGGGCAGTGGGTGACGAAGCATTTCCACCAGTGGCATAGCTCCTTCTTCAGAAGTAACGGGCCAGAACTATTCGGCATTTTGCGTAAGAGAATATAGCGCGTAAAATGGCCGGCGCGGACGAATGTTCATAAACTGAGCGCTTTGTATGCAATTTTGGCGTCGGTGCACACGCTCGCCGCACACGTTACCGTTGAAATATGGAGAGCAGACGACGAACCACTCTGACGCCACATTCGCGGCAGATAGTCGTCCGCGCATACCCCTTGCTATAATTCCCTCGATCACTTCTTTCAGGCTGTAGATTTCTTATTACAGCGAAAGCTGCAATTCGATTCCCATTCGATTCCCATTCTAAGCGATTCCCATTCTGTCCTAGGTATTTTGTATTTATGTATTTTTTTTTATTTCCCGCGATAGCGGCTACGGTCACCAGCGGGGGGCGGTGGCGGCGGCGGACAACTACGGCGCAAAAGCGGTTCTTCTTGTGATCTCATAAAAGCTTTCGCTGTAAAATACCTAGGACGGAATGGGAATCGAATCCGTGCCCTCTGCGTGGCAGCCCAGTTCTCTACCACTGAGCTACGCCGGTGCTTGAAACTCCGTTGCAAACTGATCTTATGCAGGCTAGATGTCGGGTGAGAAATATAGTGTTTTAGAACAGTAAAGTAACAACCAGGCGTTATACATTGCATTTTGCGTAACGAGTGGGTCGTTCAATGCTCCGGTCCATTACAAAAGCCTGAGGCATAATTCTGCATTGTCTTCAGCCACTGCATCAAGAAAGTGCACATAATGTGGCACAAGTGTGTAGTGGGTGCCGCGCTTTTACAAAGAATGACGAATAAAAGCACTGTGAACGCTTCCCCACTACAAAAAAAAAATTATGATGATTCATGGCGTAGTGGGTACCATGCAAGTTCGCTTGTAGTAGCTGTCCCAAGAGTTTTAAAAATGCTCTCGAAAGGCTGCTCTTCCAGTTTCGCTGTGACCGTGTTCCGGGTTCCACGCAGGCCTGGCGGTTTTTTATGTTTCCGCTGCTCTGCATTCAAGTTTTTCGCCTTTCAACTCGATCACGTTTTTCCTGCTATCGCTCTCATTCATTTCCCGCTCCGGTTTACGTTTGCTCTGTTTCATATTCTCTTTTGCTGTTAGATTGCACCGCAAGCGGACGCCGACAATAGAAGATGCACAAACGACTTTGCATGAAAGATATGTAAAACTTCATTCGAGAAATGAAAAAAATTGAGTATACACTTTATTATGGATCTTTGCTGATTGCGCATTAATTTTTTGCCACCCTCGGCGACCGTCCGATCACCCGCCGGTAAAGCTAGCCCCTCGTTACATCATATCAATTAGGGCGCACAGCATCCAGGCGAGCTTTGCAGATCTTTATGTTATGGCATGCAGCAGCGAGGCAATTTCCTGTCCTCTCTTTATCTGACGACATTCTAATGGAGCGCCCACATTTGGTAGCATATACTGTTTGACAAAGGATCGGAACAACAATTGTCTCCCACTCCTCAGCGAATGTCATCCAAACAGCCCAGTACGCCGTTCGATATTGCAAAGGAGGCACTTTTATCTCAAATAATTATCGAACGTGTAATAATTGGCAAGTATAGCCCTGTTGTAGTGAAGAAGATGAGAGCGACTCCAAAAGGCAGCGGGTACTACTCAGACAGAGAAGAAGATGACGTTGGGTTGTCTCGACGCTTAGGCTGGTTCCGCCATTACCACGCAACTTGTCTTGACTGCTAGTCTCTTTTATAAAACAGTGCTGCTTCTAAACACCTTGTTTTAATTGGTGGAGGTGCTGGATATTCCATAATCCTGGAACTTCGCAACCGTACGTTGCCTCCAGTTGCTACAATGTCCACGGACGAAGATCAGCAGGCGGCCGCCTCGAATCCATCGACTCCGGCTCCTGTCTGTTCCGGCCCCGTTCGGCAACGCGACCCGCCTACCTTCAGTGGGACCGATGACAAGGACGTGGAAGATTGGCTCGACGAATACGACCAGGTGGGCAAGCACAACAGATGGGACGATGCGCACAAGCTTACCGTTGTCCAGTTCTATCTAACTGACGTCGCCAGTCTGTGGTACCGTAACCACGAGAGGGACCTTCCCACCTGGTCAGCCTTTAGGACAGCGTTGGCGGATCTGTTCGGCCGTCCAGCGCTTCGCAAGCTGCGTGCCGAACAACGCTTGCGCGCTCGAGCCCAGCAAAACGGTGAAAATTACACCAGCTACATAGAAGATGTGGTCAACCTTTGCCCGCGTGTTAACCCGGCCATGACGGAAGCCGAGAAGATCAAACACATCTTGAAAGGTGTGACTGACGACGCATTTCAGATGCTCGTCGCCAATAACCCGCAAACGGTAGCGGACGTAATTCAACTCTGTCAAAGCTATGACGAGCTCTGGAAACAGCGTGAATCTACTCGTCGCGCCAGTGCGTCCTCCACCACGATTTCCGCTTTAACGTCGGGTGACATAGCGGACGACCATTCTGCCTTGCTCCTTGAGATGAAGCAGTTCGTACGCGAAGAGGTCGCGCGCCAGCTGTCCCTTGTGCCATATGCCTTTGAACGTGCACCGTCTACTTTGCCGCCATCGATTCAACGAGTCGTTCAGGAGCAAGTGTCCGAGGTCCTACCGGCAGCCCATCTACAACCTGTGGCTGCTTCGCTGACTTATGTTGAAGCAGTGACCGCACCAGGACGTTTGCCTGTCGGGAACACCTACATCCCCGCGCGCCCTTTTGCCGCAGCACCTGAGCCTCTGTATCAGGCTGCTCGTCCGTTCTCCCCGACCAACACCACGCCTTCAAAACCCATGGCGCACTCAAGACAACCGCCCCATGTGCTTCGCCTGTGGTTTTGCTGGTCACGTAGCACGGTTTTGCCGATGACGTGAGTTTTTCCTGCGTGACGACGTGCGACCGAACACTTACGACCTTCCACCGAGACCTCAGCCTGCTTCATCTGGCCGGCCTGCCGACATGAACACATTTCTAACTCGCCAGAACTTCAAAAGACTCCGGTCACCTTCCCCTCGGCGCCATTCCTTTTCCCCAATGCTACAACGCCCTCGCCCTGTCCCTGATGAAAACTAAAAAAGGCGCAGTTCCGGAGGCAAGAATTGCGCAGCTTTCTAACTCTACAAGACCTCGTTTTACGCCGTCTAATGTCGTTGCTGTCTCCGTTGAAGGTGTACCTGTTTTAGCACTGGTCGACACAGGCGTCGCAGTGTCTGTAATGAAGGAAAAACTTTGCCGCCGACTCAAGAAAGCAACGACGCCTCTTCACGACTTCGTTTTGACCACTGCGAGTCGGCAACAACTTCGCCCTTT
>JALIZH010005382.1:0-25793 GCA_030522465.1 Rhipicephalus appendiculatus | reverse complement strand
TGGGGTGCAAACGAACCACAGTTTATAGCCTAAGTAGATCGGCTTTTCCGTCATAAACTGCTTAGGGTAAGGTGGGGCAAAATGAGACAACGTCAACGCAGAAACTTTCCCTTGGGTACAAGGTGTGTGCTACATAAATATGACCATGTTGCCACAGTCGAAAAGTTTATTTTAAAAAGAAATAAAAAATGCACCAGATGTCTCATTTTGCCCCAACCTGCGGGGGCAAAACGAGACAGTGTGAAAAAAATTTCACCCCTTCTGTTTTTGCCGTGGAAGGACTTGACATTACACTCCGTGCGCCCTCACGCAGCCTTCATGAGCCCAGTCCTTGCACTTCACGCATTGACTCTAGACAGAACCCGGCGCTGTTTTGCTCCAAAACTCCATGCAGATCAAACACCACCAGTCTTTCTTTTGTGATATTGTTGTATTTTGTTGAACGCTTGCACTTCATTGGATTATTCAACGATTGGGCGCTAATATGTCCTGACGCATCTTATTCGCCTCCTTTTGCCGTTTTGGTGCAGAACTGCACGGGCGTTTCGTGGCTTTCAACTTCGTCAGCCGGGCTTCGTGAGGCAATGAATTTAAAACTGCTAGATTCGGATTTTCTAGAGCTTTTTTTTCCCTTTTATTTGGTATTAAAGGAATTTCAATAAAACTCGATCCAAAGACGTGTTTGCGAATGGCTTGACTTACAGATTCTTCTAATTTTGCATTCGCCTCTTTTAAGAGCATCCTTGGGAACGCGGAAAAACCTCGATGCAGCGCAAATGGAGTGAGTGTCCTGAACAGCAATCAGTGCTTCTTCACGTCGGTTTCCTCCCAAGAAGCTCTATATGATAATCTCTTGTACTTCCGGACCCTCCTAAACAAATAAATATAATATATAATGAGTGTAAGTAAATGGTTCAACTAATAAGACACTCTCTAAGGCAGTTCAATGCCTTTTTTGTCGCGTTTTGCCCCCCTCACATGCCCGAATTCAACAAAATTTCCGCTTTGGCCCCGGGCACCAAATGATTTAAAATTTTGGTAGTATGTACCAGTAGTATAAAGTAACAATATAAATGTTTACGTTGTTGTACTGACGCCAGAGTAGCTTAATGCACGGATCCCAAAATTTGGCCGAGCAGAATTTCGCCCCTTTTCGACGGGTCACGAACACACTGGCACCAGCACCTCTCGCTGAAATATAGAAACAAAGAAAAGTATTTCTGTATCAGCTATAGAGGTCGGCAAAGCCATAATGTCGCGTTTTGCCCCGTGTCTCATTTTGCCCCTCCTTACCCTACATCCATGCTTTTTGAAATACGCACGCTTCGTCATTGCTGAAGCCGTCTAGTAACGTAGCATACAACATAAACCGCTGATTCGAGAGCCTAAGCAGTGGTTGCAGTTTTGGGAACTAATCTTCTTGCACTAGGTCCTTGTTAGCCACATGTAGTTTTGTGAAGATGGCTACAAATCAATCCCGCCTCATACAGTTTGTGACAAGCTCATTGTGAGAATCACGCGAGTTTTCGCGCAGCATTCGATGCCTTAGAACTGGTGCATGGCCGCGGAGCAGTGGAATGCCGAGAAAACAATTAATCTCACAAGCATTCCCATTGAACAACCAATTCTTCGGTTGTGCGTAGGTGTTGGACGTTTACAACAATCAAGTTGATGACTTGATCACCGAAAAAAAATTTTTCAAATGCCCCTACTGAAGTTACCGGTGTTTCTTCGGCTGAGCCTGACTCACGTAACTCGCCAACTAGGCAGCTCGAGTTCAAGTCGCATTTACACCACTTGACATGACGCCTTTGAAGTTTAGCTGCTGGCTCCTGGTTATTCTTGACGTCCAATGGCCTTGAACACGTGCCCACAGCTTCAGCCCGTAGAGTGCTTCCTCGTAGATGGTCCATGCTGTTGTCTTCTTCATGACCGCTTTTATTGCGATAGCAATTATATGGACACTCTCGGCTGGTTTTCGCCGTCGGCGTCAGCGTCGCCGTCGCCGTCATGTCTCGTATATGTATCTATATATTTATGAAAACCTCAAAGAAAAATAATTCAGAAAAATGTTTCAGACGCGCGGCATCGAACCAGGGACCTCTCGCTCTGCAGCGCGCGGCGCTAACCGCTCAGCCACGAAGGCGAACGTCATCCAACGTTCAAACGGCGAGCTATTTATATACAGCGAGTTTTCAGCGTGTTTTCAGCATTACCAGCGAGATGGCGCAAAGGGCGCGCTTTGCGAGCTTTGCGGCGCTCGGTGCCCCTCTCGTCGCGACGCCCGCGCGGATGCGGTCGCGCACTTTGCGACTTGGCTCCGTGGGGGGAGGGGGGTGGGGGGTAAACGCCCGTTCGCCCGCTCGCTCGCGCGCTTGTCTCGCGGTGGGGGAGAATCGGGATTTCGACGAAACGATTGCGCTGTAGTTACCGGGCGCGCGAAGGTCACATCGCTCGCTGCAGTCCTCCCGTTTGCGAAAAGAGCACGCTTTTCAAACACAGCAAAGTAACAACTGTGACACTTGTTAGTTCGCGCTCGTCTGCACCTGTGAATACGTTTCGTGCGTCGTTTTTGTTTGAGCAGCGCGTTAAGTGCCGAGCTGTGAATGTTTTTAGTTCGCTCTCGTCCTGTGCGTGTTGTTTTCGTGCGTCATGTGTGCGTGAGCAGCGCGCTGCACGTTTCGACCTGCTTGCCATTCGTCGCTTGACATTCCAATTTCTTGCTATCGTATTCATTGCTTCGCCTTGTGGCGAAACTGTGACTTTTTCTTCGTGCCTTTTTTATATATACCGTAAAATGAGGTTACTTTGTGACAGATTTCGTACGTTTTCATTCTCTCGATGAACAATTATCAACATAAAGGCGAATAAATAGTGGCATAACGTTGCTGAAACATTCCCTCACACGACAGTACGTTCTACAAATCCGCATTTTAATACAAACGGCTATATTCAGGTTAAAAGCTGTCACAAAGTTGCCCCGTCGTGTGGGGCAACTTTGTGACAATGTTGTCTCTGGCTGAATATCATTGGGAAAAAAAACTTCCCCATCTCCCGCTAAAGGGAACCATGTGTGGATGCGAAGAAGCGCGGAGACGCCGTTCCCGTTTCGCGGCCCGGGCGCTCATCGCGGCGCTGCACAGGAGAGAGAATGAGGCGTGCGCGCTCCGTCATTTTCATACCGCGGATCTACCGTGGCGTCCCCAGCAGAGTATGCAGCTGTCGCGCCACCTGTCGTGCGCGCCGCTCTCTAGAGTAGATGATTCCTAGAGGAGAGAAAGGGGGAGAGGATAGAGAGGAGGAGGCGACGCGCATGCGCTGTGGGGGTGCGGGACGCGGGAAGGAGGGACGGACAAAGCCCCCGTAAGCACATGCAAGCAAGATCAAGGAATGGAGTCAACCTGGGCGACAGACACCACCGGTAGTGCGTGTTATTCTTTGCTTGCATCCACCACCTGCCTAGCCATCGCTAAGCAGCCACTCTGTGCTCTCGGCCATGACTCTGGTGACTGTGGTGGTGGTTGACGGCCTTATTGTACTACAGTGTTCTGGTTCGCATAGTGGGTGCTTCCCTACTTCATGAAAGTGACCGGACGCGGGAAGGAGGGGACGGACAACGCTCCCCGCCATAAGATGCTTCGCATCTAAAACAGAGTGGGGTAACTTTGTTACAATTGGCGTGTCACAAAGTTACCCCGCGAAGTATCAACATTTCAGTTTCCTTTCTATAAACTTCTACAGACGTGACTTTATTAAATTTATATTACAGTTTATTTTAGCCTACATATTAACAATCGCAAGTACATACCTGTTTTCGCTGTTTTTCTTGTGCGGACGGGTCGAGCGCACAAAGTTTACGGTGCTTCAATAATGCGTGCTAAAACACCATTGAACATGTCAGCGTCTAGAGTGGCTCCGGAGCGTGGGAACATTGACCGGCTGTTGCTAAGTGGCACGGGATGTCAGGCGAGCTTGTTGGGTGGCTTATAGTTTTTCGGCGGCGCCTGGTCATGGCGCGAGATTTAAAGTACAGAAAACCGAGCGCGTGTCACAAATTAACTCCTGCAGTCACAAAGTAACCTCATTTTACGGTACACATACATATACATATCCGGGACATGACGGCGTCGCGAGACGGCAACGGCGAAAATCGGTCGAGAATGTCCATATAATTGCTATCGCAATAAAATAATAAATAACACCGGTTTTCTTTCCAGGGTTCGGGTTTGAATACGTGTACCTCCGGTTAAAAGCGAGTGTCTTGAACACTAGGTCGCACAGCCATTCTTGCCTAAAGATGTGACGTCAACTGAACCTTACGAATTCGTTCTACTGACGATGCAAAAAACAATTGGGAAGCAGTACACATGCACTATTTCGTGTGGGCGGACTAAAACCGATCTGCTGGACACGCGTGAAGTCAATATGATGACTTGCACGTTTCAGAAAAATTCAGACTTGGAGCAAATTAGGTTCCTATCTTTCGTTTCCTTGATTGCGTGATGGTCCTTTGATTGGGCCATTTTACAAGCTGACGAACGCTGGAAAGAGTATCAACGCCTCCAAGCCGATTCAGCTCGAAAACAGCGTTCCGTGGATGGCCGCTACTTATAATAAAACTGAAAGCTTACGTTAGGAGAGAGCATTGTGCAATGAAAAAGAAATGGGCCAAGCTTCGCTTGCTCCTACTTCCCCGAGAAAGGAATCCCTCCTGGATTTTTAAGAGAAAACAGTGTTCGTGTTACAATGAAGAGCTTCAGCGTCCTACATGTAGGACACTAGGCAAATATAGGTGGGTGGTTGCTGCTTCGTTGTTACACATCTTCGCGAAGTGCTTTAGGGGCCTGGGCTGTCGTATGCTGCCGTTTGCTGTCGTCGTCGGGCTTGGTGTCATGCAGGCCAGATCGTGTATAGCATAACCATGCACAGCAAGGGGGCGGGAAAAGGAAGTGAAGCTGAGGAAGAGGAAAAGGAGGACGGGAAGAGCAGGAGGAAAAATATTATTAATAAATCCAGACTGTATGATCCGCCCGACTCTTGGCCAATCCCCCCTGAGTGGGTAGGTGCCAATCATACAAGGAGCATCATCATCATCAACAGGAAGGCAGTATGCTGTCATCATATGCCATCATCTCATGTCACCGCGTCACACAGGCAAAACCGCGTATAGAAAGGGGACAAGAAAGGAAAGTGAAGGCAAGGAGGAATGGTGCGAGGGTCAGGAGGATGGAAAGGAGGGAAGGAGACGGTAAACCATAGCACAGCCATTCATGACGTCACGCAAATTGAACCATGAATAGCATAACCAAGCATAGTATTGTGTAGTAAGGTTGCGGGAAATTGAAGTGAGGGGGAGAAGAGAAAGTAGGGGAGAGGGTAAAGCATAGCACAGTCACGTATGGCGTCATGCAGCCAAAACCATCTATAGCACAGCAATCTATAGCATAGCCATGCTAAGTGAGGGGACGGCGAAGGGAAGTGGGGGGCTAGGAGGGAAAAGAGGAAGGAAGTAAACTTACATCGTATGGTGCCATCTCATGCCGTCACTTGCCGTCACGCAGGCAAACCATGTATAGCTTATACATGTATAGCAAGGGGGTGAGAAAGGGAAGCCGGAATGAGGAGCCGGGAAACAGGAAGAGAGAGGGAAAACATAGCATAGCCATCTATGGCATCACGCAAGCAAACCCATGCATAGCATAGCCTTTTATATTATGGCATAGTAAGGGTAGCAGAAGAGTAGGTCTGAAAATTAATATGCATAAAACTAAAGTAATGTGGAACAATCTCGGCAGAGAACAGCGCTTTGCGATAGGTGGGGGAGACACTGGAAGTTGTAAAGGATCACGTCTACTTAGGACAGGTAGTTAACTGCGGGGCCGAACCATGAGAGTGGTTCTAGAACAATAAGGATGGGATGGAACTAGAACAATAAGGATGGGATGGAGTACATTCGGCAAGCATTCTCAAATCATGAATGGTAGTCTACCACTATGTGAGGTTGAAGTGGAAGGAAACTAGGTGAGGAGAGGGTGCCACTGCGTCACAAATGGTGGTTGCTTTTCCCGACATAGGTCGCTGAGTGTTTGGAATGTAAACGCATGCTTGCCTGTCAACGTGAGCGTCGCTACAGGCACAGTGAATCACTACTCTGCGCTTCCTACAGCTTTCACGTTGAGTGCCACTTCATTCGTTTAGCTTAAGCGCGGAGGCGTCCTAAAATAAAAAGAAGAAAAATGGTACTGTTTTAATCTACCTGATACGTCCCTTTAATTTATTCGTCAACATTATTCGGCATATCGATGTTGGACCTAGCATCCGTCAGCAAGGTATTGTTTGAAGGCTTGATTTTCGAGCAACCACGATGATGCCGAAACTTGTATTCCGCTTTTCTGTCATGGCTCTCCGATGAGAGCAGGGCCAAGCAATGTTCTCGTGTTGTAATCTAGACGTTTAGAGTACATCCATGCTGTGCGGAGTTATGAACAACGACAAAGTTACTACGTCATTCGCTTCACAACGTGCAATGCTTGATAAAACCACATGTATCAAAGAATCTCGCTTAAGTCATCCTGTAAAGACTCCGTGCTTGATCTGGTTACATTGCACAGTTCTGGTGCCTACGAAAGGGCTTTTCTCATAATCTGCTGAATAAAAATAAACTATCGAAAGGAAACCAGGCTTTCCATTTCTTCTTTTAACCAAACGGCAGCAAGAAATGAAAATACCTGGAATGGTGCATTTTTAATGCCTGCCACGAATTCCTCACCAAGCAAGGGCCAGGTTCAACCAAAAGAAGAACTGATAGCCGTACCAACGAATCAATAAGTAAATTCCTTGGCGGAACATTCACCAGCAAATACAGGCTGATCTGGTGTCCAGGACACACCGGCCTGGAGGGCAACGAGAGGGCCAACGCTTTTGCTCGAAGGGCTCACGAACCGAGCAGGGCCTCGTCCAGACTTTCAATCCTTCGAAACACTCCAGGAGGAAACTAGCGAGCAGGACAAAGCAGAGTGTCGGAACGGAATTTTTTACGTTACGGTTTTAGTTTCGTTCCATCGCAAAAAAGTGCCGTTCCGTTTCTGTTCCGGAACGAAAAAAAAAAGTTCCGTAACGGTACGTAACGTTATTTATTTGTAGGCACAATTTTCAAGTTAGAGTAACGATGAAAATGCACTAAAAGCTCGTTAATTCGAACTAGGTTAATCCGAACTTAGTTAATTCGAAGTGACACAGCCCTATGTATTTCTATGGGGGAGAACTCCCGATAATCCGAACGTGTCGTTATCTACAACGGTTAATTGCGTCAAGGGAGTGAGTATGATCTCAGAAGTAGCCCGTCATCGATTTTACCTCTCATATGCGAGGCTGCTGTTCATATAAAACAAACGTCCGCGCCGAGAATGCCCTCTCCACGCTGTAATGTGTCTCAGGCACACGAAAGTCCACTTGAGTTAATATAAACATCTATGGTTGCCACTGTTTTCGTTTTTCGCACAATTTCAACTCATCTTTACTTTGGAATTCTTGCCTGGGGTATGCGCTAGTTCTGTACTCCGAGAGGTGCATTATTACTTATGTTGCACGACCTCGGTTGTTCCGGACTTTCAAGTTTCCGAGTGAAACGAAAAACGATAAAAAAAATTTCGGTTTCACTCCGGAACGAAATAATAGATAACGTTTCGGTTACGTTTTCGTTCCGGTCAAAAATATCGTTTTTTTTCGTTTTTCGTTTTCGATTTTCGTTCCGGTTCCGATACACTGGGACAAAGACCCATTCAAAATGGCCCCTCGCGAACTTCTTGCTCACCAGCGAGGCACGCGACAAAAATGCAGCACCCCCCCACAAATCATTAGAAGGGGAGGACGCGATTGAACTCCGCAGGATTTAAACGGGGGTCTTTCCCAACCTTCAGAGATTACACAACATTTTTTCCAACGCTGTATGGGCACGCCTGTCCGTGGTGTGGCGGCTCGCCATCACTCAGGCCCGTAGCAGAAATTTTTTTCTGGGGGGGGGGGGGGTGGGGGGGGGGGGGGCACCTGTTGAAAAACTTCGAAAACCACCTATTTTTATTATTTATTCGCGGTAAAACACCCCCCTCCATCCGAATTTCGGGAGGGGGGGCGCGGGCCCCGAGAGCCCCCCTCCCCCCTGGCTACGGGCCTCCATCACTATATCACATATCGTGGGGATGCCTAAACCGACCACCAAATTTAGATACCTTTTCAGGTCAATACAGGCTCTCGAAAAAATTGAAGGACACTTTGTACATTCCAAAGTGTTTTCGGCGAAAAGCGTGTGGCCATTCCACTGACTATGCCATGTCTTTTTTCTTTTACACTCTCACTGGGATAGCACACAAGCCGAATGTGTGCGTGTTTTCTTTTTAACAAGAGCTTGGTTTGGGCGAGTTGGTTCATCATAGTTATATCGTAGTTACAGCGCGACAACGGTAAGAAGAAAAAAAACACGGACAGGAAAGAGCGCTGACTTTCAACTGAATTTATTGAAGGCACTCCGGCCGCTTTTATACAGGGTGCAAGATCAGTGCGCATGCGCCACAACACGTGCGTGATTATGCATAGAATTGTTAAGAAATGAATATTCCCTCTCAGAAAGGTGAAGTGATGGTGTACTGATGCATCGATCCGTGGCCTTGAAAAAAGTGGGCAAATGTGTTTTGATGACAAGGTTGAGGCTGTGCTCAACGTCTTCAAAGAGCACTCCTGCGGGCTCAAATTCACGTTTGAATTGCCAAAAGACAAGTGCATTCAATATTTAGACGTTCGCCTTTCTTTTTCTGATAATGCACATACCTGCTGGTGCTATCAGCCCAGGAGCGCTAAGAATGTCCTTCCTTTTGATAGTGGCCATTCAAAGTTAATAAAAAGAGGAATTGCCACCACCTGTATTCAGGCCGCCCTTAACAAATCATGTGAGCACAAGGCTGAGGCCAGTCTAACAAACCAAATTGAAAGATTAAAAGAAGCTGGATACCCCAGCAACGTCATAGTACCCGTTTGCGAAACGCTCCTGCAGAAAGTAAAGTGCAAAAAAACAGGACCAAAAGGAAAACAAAATGATCAAAGACCATTGCATGTT
The DNA here is from genome assembly GCA_030522465.1 of Rhipicephalus appendiculatus. Lineage (NCBI taxonomy): Eukaryota > Metazoa > Arthropoda > Arachnida > Ixodida > Ixodidae > Rhipicephalus > Rhipicephalus appendiculatus. Next base: position 16,684 of record JALIZH010005382.1, on the reverse strand, counting down.
ATACCATACATACATAAGGTGTCTCACAATTTAAAGAAAATAGCGACCAGGCATGACATCAATTTGTTGTTTTCCGCCCCTTGTAAGCTCTCGAAAGTGTGTATCTTAAATAGCAACAAGACAAGTCGACAATGTAACATTCGTCACGAGCGTAGGTTCACTGAATGCCGTAACGATGTAGTCTATGAAATACCGCTGACATGTGGTAAGATATACATAGGTCAAACTGGGCAATGTTTTAATGACCGAGCAAGACAGCATGCATACAACATTAAGAATGGCTATGGTAGCCACATGGCTGTACACTGCAAAGAATGCAAATGCAGTCCTCTATTCCAGGATACAAGGTTTTTGAAAAAAGCAAGAACGAAGAATGAAAGAGAGATTATAGAAGCATTTTTTATCAGGGGAGGCCACGGATCGATGCATCAGTACACCATCACTTCACCTTTCTGAGAGGGAATATTCATTTCTTAACAATTCTATGCATAATCACGCACGTGTTGTGGCGCATGCGCACTGATCTTGCACCCTGTATAAAAGCGGCCGGAGTGCCTTCAATAAATTCAGTTGAAAGTCAGCGCTCTTTCCTGTCCGTGTTTTTTTCTTCTTACCGTTGTCGCGCTGTAACTACGATATAACTATTTCTTTTTAAATTTTTTACCGCGAATCGCAGCGAGACGCGAGACTAATCTTCCTCCGTTCGCATGCGTTAGTATTTTCTCGCACATTGCGCATCGCGCAAACGCCATTCGCGTTCCAGCGCTTAAATTGACGGACCCTTTGTAAACTCGAAAGTGTATTCCGTCGACGCATGTGTCCATTGAGACGGCGTCGGTCAGAATGATTGCAAGGGCTGGGCACAGCGACGCTACGCAAGCAAAGCGCGAGCGCTGTAGAGTCCGACGCGACCGCCGTCCGTTTGCGCACCCCGGCGGCCACCTGATTCCGTGCCAGAGCTCGCATGTACAGACGGACGGACAAACGGACGGACGGACAGACGGACGCCGGACGGACGTGAGCATGAGACATTAAAGGTTTTCGCCTTAAAATTACACCATCTCCCGCTAAAGGGAACCATGTGTAGATGCGAAGCAGCGGGCGTTATAACGCTTACACTGGCGGCGGCGTTGACGCTGGCGCTCATCGCGGCGTTGCGCAGGAATGAAATCTAGGGAGGCGCAATCACGCAGTGATGGACCGGTGTTTCCTACTGGAACATGCCAATCGCTGCTAATTCTCAATGAGAGACAGAAGACTCGGACTGGACACAGAGACCCGCAGTCCGCTTTTAGTTAACGCGCACGCTGCGAATTTTTATCGTTCGACAACTCACAGGAGAAATCTCCCACCGGCACTACCTTGCAGGCCAAGATCCAGTGCCTACATATACAAGGTGGCCAGTGAACGGTTGTGCAGCGGGAGCAGTCGGTTTTTAAAGACGATAGTCTTTCTTGGGATACTTCAACGCAAAAATTTTGGTCTGTCTGTCTGTCACCCGATTCAGCTAGCTACTGGATCACAGTTTAACTAATTTCTGAACGCCCAGCCATCTTGAACTGGTGTTTGCGTTCATACGTGTGAACATATTCGATCAAAAAGCAAATACTACGCATACCTGAGGCGCAACATTAATATGTAAGTAGGAGGTCGTGCGTTCTTTTATTAGAAAATAAAAAGATACGTAATTCTAAAGACCCTAGTGTTTTAGGCTGCGCTGAAAATGCGACGCTGTGCACGAACTGCGACGCTTTGCACGAAAAAAGCCCTGTGCCGACGATAAAGTGCTGCCGCTGGCAGTGGCCCTCGGTTCAGCACAAGTTCATGTTTTTCGATGGCGTCCATATCTCGCGCAGCGCCTCCTCTATTAAAGGGGTCCTGCAACACTTTTTGAGCATGGTCAGAAAAACACGCGAGCCAAACATTATAGCGCAGCACGCGGCCTGGAATTCCCAATAAATTCTCAAAGTCAGCTAAAAATTACTTTCTCTTCTCTCGACAAATGACGTTGCGAGCTCAAAAATCACTCGTCACCGCCATTGTAACAGCCATTGGCTGATTTGAGCATGGCGCGTTCGGTCGTTACTAAAGCCGCCGCGGGAGGCCGCGACTTTTCCACGCGTGCGCGCGCGATCGCACTGCAAAGCGGCATATTCGAAGAAAAAAAAAAAGAGAAAAAGTGCTCGAGGTCATGAGGCGCGCGTGACATATTTTCTTCCCCCGTGCCATCCCTCCCTGTTTAGCTTCCAGCGCTTTCGTCGGGACGAGAGAAGAGAGAATGCAATTGCAGTGTGTGACAAATTTTTATAACTCCGCTTGTACTGGACGGATTCTAAAAATTTTTGCGGCAGTGAATTCGTGAGGCAATAAGCTCCTTTAGTGAATCCATTCCACGGCTACTTAAAAAAGTGTTGCAGGGCCCCTTTAATGCTAGCCAGATGCGGCCAATTAAACGTAGAGTAGGCGCTGTGTGAGGCAAGGCAAAACATACTAGTACGGCCGGCACAAGACTATCGTCTTTCGACGACATTTGCAGCGAAGCACGCAGATACGCGGCCAATTTTTTCAATCAAGAAACTCGCTAGCAGACGCTGCCTGCGTCGGCGTTGAACGGTTGTGCAGCGCGAGCTGTCGGTTTTTTGAATCAAGAAACTCGCTAGCAGACGCTGCCTGCGTCGGCGTTGTGAAGCGAGAGAGGGGGAGCGTAGGAGAGGAGAGAGGGGGGAGGAGACGCGCACGCGCATTTGGGGTGTAAACGCCGCGGGAGTGATCCCTAGAGGAGAGAGAGGGGGGAGGGGACGCGCATGCGCAGTGAGGGTGTGGACGATGCGGAGAGTGATGCATAGAGGAGAGAGAGGGAAGCGTAGGAGAGGAGAGAGAGAGGGTCAGGGAACGCGCATGCGCAGTGAGGGTGTGGACGCCGCGGAGAGGGACTCCTACAGGAGAGAGGGGGAGCGTAGGAGAGAGGGGGGAGGGGACGCGCATGCGCAGTGGGTGTGTAGACGCCGCGGGCGGGAGGGATACGTAGAGGAGAGAGAGGGGGGAGTGTAGGAGAGAAGGTGCGTGGGGATGGCTTGCGCATGCGCAGTAAGGGTGGTCAGGACGCACACCACCACCACCACCACCGGACGGACGGACGGACGGACGTGAGCATGAGACATTAAAGGCTTTCGCCTTAATACTCTCGAGCAATGGGAGGCACAGCTCGCCAGCTCTGACCCAGAGGTTCATCTTGCGCTCCTGGGTCACGTCAGGCAGGGGGGCAGTAGCCAGTGAAGTCCTGGACTTGGCGCCCCACCCATCGAGCTCTTGACCCCTTGTCCCAAACCCCTATGAATAAAGTTCTGTTGCTTGAATGACTGAAATAAAATGTTCTTGTGTGGGCGCCGGTGTTATAAATCTCGCGTAAAACCCTGCGCTTGTGTCGTTCTAGTCTAGACTTTGGTATCGTTTCAAATCCTGCGCTCAATGCACCTCCACTACCCTGAAAGCTGAGGAAGTGCGCAGCACGGACAACCCGATGATTCCTTTGGCAATCACGCGCTTGTCAAGGCGCTGGCGCCCTCTCTTGAGCTGCGCTTGTCTCAGCCCGATATTTAAGAACCGTTTTACGCCGTTTTAGGTAAATCAGTGCTATTAATTCTTAGTTATTTTGTAGTTTATATTATCTTAGACTGTGTTCATTTATTTTTCTCTGGTTTTGAGTATCGTTAGCCTTGTTTTAGGCTGTATGGACTACTCCATGACCATGCGACACGAGACAGTGGATGGACGACAAGCCAAGCCTCTAAAGTGCTACGCACTTAAAAACGCTTATCACATATACGCGTGCAGTGGAAGAACCGTATGTTACGTGCGGCCAAGTGACACGGGCGCACCGCTCAGAAAATGAAAAAAAAAATCGTTCTCTAGAAAGACCCGTTCTTTAAGATCACAAATGTGATCTTAGAGATTGATTGATTGAAAAACTTTATTGAAGAAATATGAGAGACAAGGGAGCGGCAAGGGTGGGTCCCTAGTCCAGGACTCCAGTGGCCGTTGCTGTACGCTCAGCTTGATCCAAGAGACCCTACTGGGTCTCCAAGTCGGCTCGAGCGAGAACGGCCTCCAAGGCTCCCTTAGTAAGGTCTGTACCAAAGGGGAGTTTATGTTTTGTGGCCTAGACATGCATTCCCACATAATGTGGGGAAGAGACGGCCGCCCTCCACACCACAGGCATTGACCGGCGTACGCCGTTGGCCACATTGCGTGCCATAGTCCCAAGTGCGGATAGGTGTTTGTCTGGATCTTTCTGTATTTCCGGGCATCTCCTACTCCTAGCTGCGGATGCGGAGACGCGCATATTTGTCGTTCGCGACGCTGGTGCTCCAAGATGTCGTGTGGGTTGTTGTCTTTTGGTATTTTAGTCGGGGCGCCGTCTGCTCGGTTGGCTAATTCGCGAACTAGTGCGTGCGCCCGTTCGTTTCCTGGGACCCCCGAGTGTCCCGGACACCATGTAATGCTGTCAGATTCGCGCAGTACATCGCCTAGTAGCTTAAGGGTTATGCGTGGTAGACGTTCGTTTATGTACATTCGGCACGCCGCTTGTGAGTCTGTCATGACTGCTGTTGAGTGCCCACGTGCGTCTGCTTGTTTAATTGCCAATGCTATGGCAGTTGCTTCAGCTGTGCTCGTACAAGGGGTTCGCACTGAGGCCGAGATTGTTATATTTGAATGTTCGGAGTAATTTACTGCCGTGAGAACGTGACCATGATCGGACTTTGCGACATCCGTGTAAATTACGTCATGGTGCCCACCAAAATTTTTAATGAGTTGCCTCGCTCTGGCCGCGCGCCTGGCACCATGGTAGAGTGGACCCATGTTCTTCGGGATAGGGGAAACTATCACTTGTTCCCGTAATGTCGCGGGTACAGAAACGAGGTCCTCCTCGCAGTAATGTGGTCGGATTGGAAAATTTAAATCAGCAAGGACCCGCCTCCCTGCCTTCGAGCGGTCGAGGCGTTCCCTTTGCGCCAGCATAGTCGCTGCCCTCAGCTCCTCGAAAGTGTTTTGAAGTCCGAGCGCTTGTAGTCTCTCAGTCGATGTGCCGGGTGGGAGTCCCCAGGGCTGCTTTATACGCCGTACGTATGATCACGTCCACTTCTTTGGTTTTGCTAGGGCTGAGCTCTTGATACGGCAGGCTATATGTGATCCTACTGAAAACAAACGCGTGTACTAGTCGTATGGCCTCAATTTCCGTTAGACCTCTGCCTTTTCTCGCCACTCTATTTATCATGCGAGCTATTTGCTTGGTGGTCGCTTTCAGCGCTTTGATAGTGAAGTCGGCTGTGTGATTTTTTGTAGCCATAAACCTAACACTCGGATTCTTTGTTTTTCCTGGATTTTCGTGTTGCCTAGCCATAGACTAACGCTTTGGTCTTTGCTATAATTGCGGCCGTGTATCCTTATCCATTTAGATTTGTTTGGCTCACAGGACATGCCACTTTGTTCTGCAAAATCATTAACTACTTCCAGCGCTTCTTGTAAGACTTGTTCTTTGTACCCTAGAGGGCCTGTTGTCACGCACAGGGTGATGTCGTCCGCATATAGCGAGAATTTTAAGTCTGGAATTTGCTCTAATCTCCTGGCTAGCCTGTTCATGCCTAAATTAAATAAAAAGAGGAGATAGGATAGACCCTTGAGATGTACCCTTACCTGGCATGTCGAATTTCTCTGACCTGATGTTTTCTATTCCTATCGCGGCTTTCCTACCTGTGAGGAAAGAGCGTATGTAATTGTACACTTTCTCCCCACATTCTACTTTTTCTAGTTCTTCGAGTATGAGCGTGTGCGACGTAGTGTCGAAAGCACTTTTAAGGTCTAGCGCTACAACTATGTGCTCCCCTCCCGTAGGAATATTGCATAGGACATCCTCCTTAAGTCTGAGAAATATGTCCTGAGTGGATAGGTGTCTCCTGTACATGTAGTCTGATAGAAGACTACGATCTTCTATGTGATTCGTGAGCCTCATGTGAATTACTTTTTTCAAACAGTTTCCCTAGGCAGGATGTGAGGCATATCGGACGTAAGTTCTGCAGACTGCGAGCTTTGCCGGCTTTTGGAATAAGTATGGCGGTGGCAACTTTCCACTGTTGTGGAAGGCACCCTGTATCCCAGATCTGCTCGTTGAAAACCTAACTAAGCGCTCAAGCTGCTCGTCGCTTAAATTGCGGAGCATGGGATTGGTGATACCATCCTCCCCTGGTGCTGAATTTTTCTGAAATGCTTGTGTGGCAGCAAAAAGCTCGGTCTTAGTTATAGGGGCGTCTAGCGTGTCATTTTCTATGCCTGCGTAAGCGCGTGTAACATAGTCCGAATCTTTTATTCCGATGTATCGGTCCCTAAGATCCTGCAACAATTTGGCGTTGTCGCCTTCGTACGTGCCCGTTAGTGTTCTGAGGGCTCGCGTAGTTGCTGTCTTTGTATTTTCGGGATCCAGCATACTTCTCAGTATGGCCCAGGTTTTCGCTGTCGATAGGCTTCCCCTTAAGGAATCAGTAAACTGGGCCCACTTTTCCGCTTGTAGCTGACGCGCGTATGCATTCGCCTGGTCCGAGAGTTCCGCAACCCTTATTCTTAATTTCCTGTTGAGCCTTTGTTGCTTCCATCTTTTGGCGAGTCCCCGTCTACAGTCCCACAAATGTAGCAGGTGCGAGTCGACGACTGGGTTTTCCGTAGTTAGTGTAATTTTTCTGGTAGAGGCTTCGTAAGCCTCTTTAAGGCCAACACCCATTCTTCCACGTTTGCTGGCGCGGTTAAAGGAACTGGGTACTTGCGATATAACGGCCAATCTGATATAGACGCGGAACCAAGCTCGCGTTTGAGTTTGGGAGTGGTGGTGGAGAAGCTTATGATAAAATGGTCGCTCCCCAGGTTTTCCTCTAAGTTTTGCCAGCACCCGTCTCTAACATTCAGCGAAAAGGCGAGGTCTGGGCACGTATCGGCACTTACGCTATTGCCTGTCCTAGTAGGAGCGGAGGGCAGCGTTTCCAGCTGTAGGCCTGTACTTTCTACGGCATGAACAAGTAATTTGCCCTTGGTGGAATCTCTTTTGTATCCCCAGTTTGTGTGGGGGGGGCATTAAAGTCGCCCACGAGGATTAGTCTGTCTTTACTCTCCAGGTTCCCTATGGCGTGGGTAATTATAGGCGCGAAATCCGTGCCTCTTTCTTTAGGTGGGCTATAGATATTTATTATGAGGGTTTCGGCACGTCCTCTCTTTGTTGGAAGGAGTTCCACTATATGGTGTTGTGTTTGAGTCCTCAGGGCGTAACTAACGTTCGAAGCGATCTCTTTGCTAACCAGCGTCGCGATCTTCGAATAATCCGAATTGTAATGCGTTTAGTAGTCGCGCAATTTAACAGTGCATTTGCCAATTTCTTGTAGGCATATAATGTCCGGCTTAACAATCGCCGTGTCGATGTAGCATTGGAGGGCCGCCGCCTTGTTTTGGAAATTGCGACAATTCCACTGCCAAATTTCAAAGGTGTCGTTTATTTTTGCCTGATAGTGGCCATGGCTTGTATCATTCCCCGCATCCATGGAGTCAGAGACTACTCCGTGTTTGGCTTTTCGAAGAGTGGGTGCGTTTGGACTACCTGCGGCACGCTTACGATTTAGTTGTCTTTGACAAGTGGCTAGCTCATCGACCTGCTCTTTTAATTTGTGAAAATCGTTACGTAATTGTTTCTGAAAATTCTGCATGCCCTGCATTTACTGCATCATTTGCTGTAGCATTGCTTCTATCGTATTATGAGAAGAAGGAAGCTTTTCTTCCGCTTCTATGGCTTTCGGTTGCTCTACTTTAGCCGTTTGGTTAATCTGTCCTCTTAAGGCAGCCATTTCCTGTTTGATTTCGTCTAGCGTTTGATTGAGCATGCGATTTTCTGCTAAGACCCTCTGGTACTCAGGATTTGATGTTATGGGAGCCCCGGTTGAAGCCGCCCCCCGCGCAGCCCACCTTTGTATGGTCGATGTTCTCCGCCGTGTTTCCTGGAGCACTGGACTTATGATTGAGCTGCAAGGAGTGAGGTTTGGGGTTGGGAGTACCGACGTCTGCATCTCTTCTCCTCGATCTCGACCGGAATTGGGAGCGTGATGTCGCCTTGGGCTTCTTTGTCCTCATGGTAGACCTTGATGGTGACCGACCCCTGGGTTTTAAATGCGAATGCATTTCATAGTCAGGGCTATGTCAGGCATCCGACGTTGGCGTTGGCGTTGTCCGCGGAGGAGGAGGAGGATAGGTTGAGGAGGTGTGCGCGCCGGCAGGTGTTAGATGTGGAGCATCTTATGGCGAAGCTTAATCCGGTGGTGGTGGTGTACGGCGTGACCGCCCTTACTGCGCATGCGCAAACCCTTTCAAAAAAAATATAAAGATAAAAACCTCCTCTCTCCCTCTCTCTCCCCTAGGCATCCCTCCCCGCGGCAACCACACCCTCACTGCGCATGCGCCTCCCCTCCTCTCTCCCCCTGCTACGCTCCCCCCTCTCTCCTCTAGGCATCCCCTGCCCGCGCCGTCCACACTCCCACTGCGCATGCGCGTCCCACCTCTCTTCTTCTCTCCTACGCTCCCCCTCTCTTCTCTAGGCATCTCTGCCCGCAGCGTCCACACTCCCACCACTGCGCATGCGCACCCCACCTCTCTCTCCTCTCCTACGCTCCCCCCCTCTCCCTCTCTCGCCTGGCGACGCCGACACAGGCAGCGTCTGCTAGCGAGTTTCTTGGTTGAAAAAACCGACTGCTCGCGCTGCACAACCGTTCACTGGCCACCCCGCATATATGGCAATGAATCTTGACCTCCAAGGTGGTGCCGGTGGGAAATTTCTCCTGTGCGTTGTTGAACAATAAAAATTCGCAGCGTGCGCGTTAACTAAAAGTGGTCTGCGGCGGAGCTCGGCGGAGCTATATATGAAAAAAAAAATTAAAAAAAATAAATAAAAAAATTAAAAAAAACAAGAAAAAGCAAAAAAAAAAAGGCGCTGCGCCGTGCTCCCGACCGGGCTGCAGAAATTAGGCGCCTTTTCCTTCTTCAAACCACAACCACCATATATAAATGGAGTGAAGCGCGCGCGGAAAGGCATTCGCATTTCCTCACGATTCCCTTCGGGGAGGTGGGGGCTTTTTTTTCTTGACTTTTATTGCGATAGCAATTATATGGACACTCTCGGCTGATTTTTGCCGTCGCCGTCTGTCGACGCCGTCATGTCTCGGATATGTATATGTATGTATATATATATAAAAAGGCATAAAGAAAAATAAAGCAGTAGAAAAAAATTGCAAACCACCTGACCGGGGAATCGAACCCGCTACCCCTCGCACCGCAGCCTGCTGCGCTAGCCAACACAGCCACACGCCATGCTCGTGCCAGCGATATAACGGCGAGCTATTCATATGCACCATTTGCCCCTCGCGGTACGCAGATCTCGGAACAGCTTGAGCGCGTTTTATATCAGCAACGCTTTTACAGTTTCTTTCAAATTCAAAACTGCCCTTGAGATGCGCACGAAAAAAGTGGCTCCCTTCTGTACCACTTATGATGTAGAAGAGAAAAAAAAAGAACACCGGGCACACTTGGCGTCAGACGCCACCGCGTAGCAGGAGACGCAGGGGGGATTATTCCACGTGCCGCAGTTTAAAAGGAAAACTTCCCCATCTCCCGCTAAAGGGAACCATGTGTGGATGCGAAGCAGCGGGGAGATGGTTAGCTTGAGCGGGAGAAACGTCGCCGCTCTCGTTTCGCGGCAGCGGCCCGGGCGCTCATCGCGGCGCTGCACAGGAGAGAGAATGAGACACGCTCCGTGATTTTTATACCGCGGAACTACCGTGGTGCACCACCTGTCGCGCGCCGCTCCGTAGAGGATTCCTAGAGGAGAGAACGGGGGGGAAACCGTAGGAGAGGAGAGAGAAAGGGGGTGAGCGTAGGAGAGAGACAGACAACAACGTCGTCGAGGTAGCATAAACATGTGGTCCACTTAAGGCCTCGTAAAATAGTGTCCATCATCCTCTCAAAATTGGCTGGAGCATTACATAGGCCGAAGGGCATGACGGTAAATTCGTATAAGCCGTCAGGGTGTGACAAAGGCCGTTTTAGGTCGATCAAACGGTTCCATAGGAACTTGCCAGTACCCAGAACGCAAGTCCAGCGAAGAGAAGTATTCCGCTCCCTGCAAACAATCCAGGGCTTCGTCGATTCGCGGTAACGGGTAAACGTCCTTCCGGGTGATCTTGTTTAAACGTCGGTAGTCGACTCAGAACCGAATAGAGCCATCCTTCTTCTTCACAAGAACGACTGGTGACGCCCATGGGCTATTGGAAGGCTGCACAATACCTCGCTGGAGCATGTCAGCAACCTGATCGTCAATAACACGGCGTTCCGACGCCGAGACCCGATAGGGACGTTGCCGTAGAGGCGCATGCATTCGTGTGTCAATCTTGTGAGAAATGGTCGTTGTTCGACCCGCGTGCGCTGTGGGACGCGGGCGCCGCTCCGTAGATTAGAGGATTCCTAGAGAAGAGAAAGAGGGCGAGCTTAGGAGAGGAGAGATAGAGAGAGGGAGGGGACGCGCATGCGCTGTGGGGGGTGTAGGACGCGGGCGCCGCTCCATGGAGTAGAGAATTCTTAGAGGAGAGAAAGGGGGTGAGGGTAAGAGAGGAGAGCGAGAGAGGAGGAGGGGACGCGGGAAGGAGGGACGGACTAAGCACCCCCTCCCCCCAAACAAATGCCAGCAAGATCAATGAATGGAGTCAACCTGGGCGACAGACACCACCTGCCTAGCCATTGCTAAGCAGCCTCTCTGTGCTCTCGGCCATGACTCTGGTGACTGTAGTGGTGGTTGACGGCCTTATATTGTACTCCAGTGTTCTGGTTCGCATACTGGGTGCTTCCCTAATTCATGAAAGTGGCCGGACACGGAACGCGGGAGGGACGCGGGACGGACATAGCCCCTGAGCATGAGATGCTTCGCATCTAAAAGAAGTATCAAACAGCGTCGAAAAGTCATATAATCATATAATCAATCCTTGGCCAATCCCCCTGAGTGGGTATGAGCCATGTCAGAGGCAACAACAACAGCTTCGGCTTCTGCATTGTGGACACTAGCAGCACGTTGCTCAAATACAAACACGTAACAACTGGGACACTTGTTAGTCCGCGCTTGTCCTGTGTATACCTATGCGTCCTTTTCGAGCGTCCTTCTTTGTGCTTCAGCGGCGCGTTGCAAGTATCGAGCTGCTTGTCATTCTTCGTGTGACAAACGAATTTCTTGCTATCGCATTCATTGCTTCGCCCTAGTGGCGAAACTGTGACTTTTTCTGGGTGCAGCGAAGGCCATTCCTCGTCTTCGTCCTCCGAGTCGTCCGAGCCGTCTGAGCTGAGCCATCTTGGTCGTGGTGGTGACTGCTTTGCTGTGTTTTTCCAAGGGTTCTGGCTGGATGTCCTTGCGGCGGGCATTGCACAAAAGAAGGCATGCCAAGCAGGCTCTCGAACTATCTTTCCGATTGCTGCTCGTCTCAAATGCCCTGAGCAATGACTTTAAATCTTCCAGCACCGTCGACGCGGATAGCAATTCAAGGCGAGTGCGATACTTTACGCTGCGGACTCACATAGAAAATAAAAAAAAGCTATAAGACTTCGAAAGAGGCCTGCCTCGTCTGTGAAGCAACGCAGATGCTGGTGAGATATCGCGCGGGTAGAAAAAAGAAACGCCGTGCAGCATTCGGGCTTTAAGGGCCTCGAGCAATAGAAAAATTCGTCTTTATACAACCGGGCAGGCAGAGCACGCACACTGGGCTACCGATATGAGCTAGGGTGCTGCAACCGTTTTCTATTGTTGCCGAACTTCGGTTATACCGTGGATCGCTGCAGGCTAGGGTGCGTCGGAAAATGTAAGCAGGAGACTGCGTCTAGATAGGAGTGACTGCTTCTGCTTTATCCGAGATAACGTCGTTTAAGTGCAGCTGCCGTGAATTCCAACTGCGACTATATTATAGTAAAAGCGACACTGAGCGCAGCCGACGCCAGAGAAGCGATTAAGCGACCTCATGGCTTGGAGTTTAGCGCAGTGCCTCCGTAGCTTCGTTGTGTTAAGCGTTGCTTAAATTGGGAGCAAGAAATGCACGTCACCCTGTCAGCTAGGTGGCTCCCCCGACTTACAGTCATGTTATGCACGGAGCTAACACTTTCACTAAACATTTAATTTGATATCACACTTGCGAGTATTGCTTGCCTGTGTCATTTGAAGTAATGCTGGCGCGCGTGTATCTCCGTTGAAGACAAAGAAAATGTCCATTTTGCCGCAGTGGCATGGTGGAGCCACATATTGCGGAAAGCACTGCTGTGCGAGTGCGCGAGTGAAGTGAGTGAGTGAGTGAGTGAGTGAGTGAGTGAGTGAGTGAGTGAGTGAGTGAGTGAGTGAGTGAGTGAGTGAGTGAGTGAGTGAGTGAGTGAGTGAGTGAGTGAGTGAGTGAGTGAGTGAGTGAGTGAGTGAGTGAGTGAGTGAGTGAGTACGCCAGTGTTTGAGCTTGCGATTGACTCAGTTAGGAAGTAGTTGTGAAAGTGAGCGTGTTAATGAGGGTGCTTGCACAGAAGCCGCATAAAGGGGGTCTTGAAGCGAACCCACTTTAATATACTACGCGTGCTTTATCTAGGACCCCGCATCTTTCAATACATCAGATTCATAAAGAGCCGACTCTCCTAGATACGTAAGAATTAACAAGTATACCACGGAATGATGACGCAACTGCAAAGTAGGCCGTGTGGCTGCTCCGACCTGTGCTGCCAACTAATTTTCTTCAGAAGAACCTAGGGCATGGTCAAAATTACCCTACGTTGCCAAGCACAACTTCTTTATCACTTGGAAAATCGACGAACCAAGCCTTGAAATACACGTACACAACAAAAGAAGTTTTGACGACCCCACAGCTGGGACTAGCAACAGTTTAATGTAATAACAACTACTCGAAAGGAAAAGCAACACGCACATGCGCCACACATGATGACATAGAAGTGTGAACGATGGGCTTGTGACATGCGAAGCACAACCGAACAGCCCATGCGCCTTAAAAAAGCGGGCAGATAAAAACGCAGCGCATGGCACCTTCTCCGTTACATTTTTTTAAAAAGTTCACCTATTTTCGTGATAACACACCGACCATACATGTTTTTGCATTTGGTACGCCTCAATTCTTTCTCTTTCACATTTCATAAATCCTCCAGCAATAATCTCGGTATCGTTGAAAAACGTCAAAACTTCTGTTCTTATGAACTTGTCTGTGAAAGCGGGCTTCGTCGATTTTCCAAGCTATGTACCAACAACCCAACACCAGACTCTTCTGCGATATTTTTTGTCACCATAAATTTTACCATACACCTAAGAATAGCGCAGTGTAGCAATAATAAGGCACATACTATACTTCACTGTATGACATGCAGGTGTGTGGTGGCGCTGGAATCGGTAGCGACTTTGAAAATTGTTTTGATGATTAGTTTCGAAGGGAGGCTAAGGAACATGAAAGATAGCAGACGTGAAGAGAGAGCGTTCCGGTATTTGTATGGGAAGAGCGTTGATCACAGTTGAGAAAAGTCACAGTTTCACCGCAAAGGTGAAGCAATGAATGCGATAGCAAAAAAATTGTAATGTTATACGAAGTGAGGCTGGCAGCTAACTCTTTTTGGATCCGATCTCACGCAACTCTAGAAAACGCTTGTTTAAGAGAATTCTCTTCGCGTTGAGAGCGCAGCACGTAGAAGGGTACACCGGCCCCCCCCGCTGTCGGCCGCCGAGAAGGGGAGATAACGCGCGCGCCCCCGCTCGTAAAATCTAAGGTCGCTCGAGGGGACCCCCCCCCCCCCGCCGTCGCGTCTTTTCACGCTCACGAACGACGGGCGGGGCCGGTTATATATATACATATACATATACGGCAAATGACGCCGACGCCGAAAACCAGCCGCGAGTGTCCATATAATTGCTATCGCAATAAAAAGAACTAGGAAACTAATCGGCAAGTATACGGCTGGCAGTGTAGGAGATACGGCAACAAAGAGCGTTAAGCGAAACGTCAGAGCAGCGGGAAAGACGTATTGGATAGCAGCGATGGAAAGAAAACCGGCTCTGAATAACTACCGAAAGGGTAAGGAGAAAATAAGCAATGAAACATTTTACGATAATTCAAGGGGAAGGGCTTTGGCGTTTGAAGCGCGGTCCTGTTGCTTTAGTGCACATATTTGTAAAGCGAGACTCAGTAAACGATAGAAATGTAAATGTGTGGGGAAGGTTAGGCAGCGACGGAGCATGTTTTAATTCAGAGGCCTCAAACGCGCGGGCCGCATGCGTCCCGCGGACCTTTCGCTAGCGGCCTGGAGTGCACATGACTTTCTGAGTCGATATTTTTTTACTTTCTTAATAAACATGTTCATGAACTATACAGACGTGACAGGACTCAAGCATTTTCTTCGTGAGCCAACCCATGCGGTCACCTTGTGTCAGAACATGACCGTGGAACAACGACTGTATATTGAAGGATAGCCGTCTAGATTATAGTCGTTCTAGAGATCAGTATCTGTCTCGAAACATGATTTTAAAGCCCCTTCAGATATGACCCACGTATGATAAGTGGGAAAGGACTTCTTTTAAGTGCGGAGCACTTTAGGGGCGCGGGCTGTCGTATACTGTCGAGTGCTGTCGTATGCGGGCGTCGTCGCTTGGCGTAACGCAGGCGAAATCACTTATAGCATACCCATCTGTAGCATATGGAGGGCGTGCTAGCGCCAAGGAGAAGACTTCTTCCTCTTGCTCGTCGAGCGCCTTGATGATGATGTTAAGTACGGAGCACTTTAGGAGCCCGGGCTGTGACATGCTGTCGTATGCTCGAGTCGCTTGGCATAACGCAGGCAAAACCAAGTATAAAAATAGAAAAAGAAATATAGGAAACAAGTCAGAAAGAGACAGAGAGAAAGAAAGGGAAAAAAAATAGGAATAAAAATAGAAATAAATAGAATTAAAGAAAAAAAAAACACAGAAAAAGCTCGTAAATACAAAAATAAAGAGAGGAGGAAAGAAAGAAAATCGAAGAGAAACAAAGAAGGCTGCCCACCTCCGCACTTCCTTCAGGCTTGGCACCACTAGTGCGAAGATGCCTGAACTTTATCTTCTTGGGTAGTCACGCTTTTAACGTACTAAGACAGACTAGAGACACCACAAGCACATAGCGCACCACAGGCACATAGCGCCGACTGCGCTCCATGTTTGTGGTGTCCCTAGTCCGTCCTAGAACGTTAAAAGCGCGATTACCCAAGAAGATGCGCAACCACCTAGGCCATATTGCTGTGTTTATGAGTTCTTTCAAATGGCAATGTCAGCTGCTGACATTTTGTTCAAACTCCCCCCCGCCTCTCTCGCCCCTGCTCTGGCCCTTCTATCTTTTTGCCCCCTTCCCTATCCTGCTCCAACCTTCGGCACTGTCCCGGTCTATCAGGCGATACATTTGGCGACAGCGGCCCGCTAGCGGAGGTGAGGTTGAGACCCCTGTTTTAATTGAATCTGGAGATACAGACTCGGGTGTATGTTAGTGCACTAGCCTAAGTGAAGCCTTGGGCTTAGGGACAACATTGGGAAGGTAAAGAGCTCTATTGTAAATAGTGCTCGCGCGGCGCAGAGTAGAATAAGTGGATGGGCTCACGACCGGCAGAATGTAGACTCTAGGCTTGTGACCGTTTCTTAGACATGTTGGGACGGTTTAGCGCTCTGCGCCAATAAGCCCGACAGAACCGTCTTTTTCCCACGCCACATTCTGGTGCCGAAACCCGAACAAAGGGCACAGTGCTCCAAGTGACATCGTGAATTTTCGACCAGTTGGAATTTTTGTTTCTATTCACCATAAGAGCCAAAATACTTTTTCAGGAGATATAGAAGCAAGAGCTAGATTGGGTAGTGTCAATCCCAAGAGGACTGGAGCAAGTTTTTGGCAGAAGTTGAAGACATAAGAGGTTTAGCTTTGAAGACGAGCTCATTGACCAAAGTCGAATACCGATGGAGCGCACTTGCAGCTCCTTATCTTCCCCTGACGCAAGCCCACAAGCGAGCGGTGTCATCGTATGCTTAAAGGTTAACATAGATCGGGCAACATTTATGTCCAACAGCTGCTCGCGAAAGCTCGGGTAGTTCCCATCAAAAGACTGACGTAACCGCGTCTTGAACTCGTCTGGGCTTGCCTGGGCGCCCCTACGCCGCGGATGAAGGCGCCTCTAGCGGCAAGAAGCGCAGACTTGACGGGATATTCTCACCCGCTCGCATTGGTTTGCAATGGCGGAACGATGCCTTTTCCGATGACGATGGTTTTCGTGCTTTTCGCGCTTGGCCAGTGGCTAGCAAAACATGCGCCGTGACGAGAAGCGCGGCTGCACTGGTTGAAATCGGCGCAGTGGATGCAGTGCCACGGTCGATCGATGGAAAACGTTTTTTCATTCAGCGGCCGTGAGAGTGCAATCGCTGGTGCCGTCTGTTTCAAGGCGCTGCCGAGCTTGCTGCGTCAGGTCTAGGGTTATAAGCTGTGATCGTTTAGTGAGCGAAGCGGCCCGCGATACACGTGCGCAGTTTCGCTCAACGGGCTCGTCGCCTCCTTTGTCGTCTTCCCCCAGCTCATGCATCTTA
>JALIZH010005377.1:0-28192 GCA_030522465.1 Rhipicephalus appendiculatus | reverse complement strand
TACGAATGCCTCAGAAACTGCAAATTACCTTACACTCCTCATTTAAGGGGTGCTCGAAAAAAATTGTGCCTCATCAAGTTTTTTCACTTCATCGGCGCTCTTCCACAACGATGCTATCAACCAGTAGGTAACACCAGCGTGTTACAGCACGCCGACTGTCTGAAGATCCAACTGGCTTAGGACTGGCGGTCTTGTTGTTCCCTTTTACAGAAATGCACCAATCGGCTACACGTAACTCGCCAACTGGGCAAAACATCAAGACGAACACCTAAATTACCAGGAGGGAAAAAATGCTAATGTTCTTCTCCACAGACTACAAGGCCCGTGTACGTCAGGGCTTCGCAGCTCACACTATTCCGTTCTTTTACCCGTTTTTGTCAAATAGCATTGTACCCCGTACCATTAATTCAATTTTCTAATACAATTTTGGCTCTAACGTCTTGAAAAACTTGGCGTAAAAACCACTTTAATTTTCAACCATAGCGAGATACTTTCCGACTGTTCTGCAATGAGCGGAAGCAGAATGTTATTGCCCCGGAAGTGTCTGGCCGAATAACGTCCGAATGGGTAGAAGAAGAGACAGGAATAAACAATCTTGATGCTAACGCATTCCTAGTTTTGAAGCAGTTGACGCAACTTTCACGAATTCCTGAACGAGCATACAATGTATCTCTGTAGAGCATGCGTTTGTTGCCGAGACATACAAACTGTCCTCGTTCACTTCTCTGAATCATTTCTTGCGCTTCACTATGTCAGCTTCGGGCGCATCTTTTATTGCCAGAAGTCGTTTCTCATAGAAACAAGAATCAATGTAACACCTTCATAGGGCTTCAATTTTACTATTCATTGGTGAACTCAAGGAAAGTCGCATTCGTGTCGTATGCCTGCGCTTCGCTATCCGAAATCAATGGGCTTATAGTGTGTTGTACAACGTCTTGCGCGCGCCGCACTGACCTTCTGGACCATCAAAGAGAATAGGACACCTTCTGCACCCACGAAATCTGTCGTGTTGACACAGGCACATTCAACTTTAGTCTCAGGAAATCATTTCTATGTCGGACCGCTGTCAGAAGGTTGAGTGATCAAATCGCGTCCGCGTCACCAACTTGTGGGAACAGAAGGCTCCAAACAAAACATTTATCCATCGGGTGACAGCTGATGTCACGGCCACGATGTCCGAGCTTCTCTGTCTTTTCTTCTTTTACGGGGACACCTAGCGCACTGTCCGCTTCAGCGACCTACAGGTTTTTCGTGGAATACCTCGGCCATTTACGTTACGTTATTAGCATGCTGGGTTGCTGTGAAAACGTGGACTACTGCTGCATTCACGCTAGAGTACGCACTACGTAACCCTTTTGTGATCTTTGAGCGAAGCAAACTCGAAGATTTCACTTGAAAAAAGCAGTGTTGACGGTGCTGCCTGGCTCAGCTGGGTGAAGCAACGCCTTCCACGAGGTTTTCTCGGCTACAACCAGCGCTGGGCATGTCAATTTGTTGTCACATGAACTTGTCCAAGACGCACAACTAAGGTGAATTAAGCTTCAAAGAGTCGATTTCAGTTTGCACGTCAGCGACACCAAAAGTACCGGTAGAGAGCGTCCTATCATATCTTCTAACCCCCCAGATGCCTGTTAATGTTTACTTACAGTTTACGGCAGAGGACTCGCGGTGCTCGTGGGTTACAAGCGCATAAAACACCGCTACGTTTCCCGCCTTGATATGATCTTAGGGGAGCAGATCATGCTCCGTAACGTCGGAAATTGACTGACTGACGAATCGCAGGAATAAATGGGGCGCTGGACTGATGTAGCAACTCCGTGGGTCTTCACAAGCGAAAATCAAGAAATAGAGATTTATATTCTGGTCAAAATATTTCTTCTGTTTGATTAATGTGTACGACACCAGGCAAATGCCCTTCGATTACCATTTGTACTTGTGGTTCCATGACACTTTCGATTGAAGGTTCAGAAGAATTATTTACGTGCGCAGCACTAAACGGCTGACTACTGACTACAATTTCTAACCTAGCGGTGGAGTACATGGGTTAGACCACTTGTTTTTCAAGAAGTAATAATTAGGAATCGAGAACGATAAATCTCTGCAGCACTCACGGATATCACAATTAAATGAGAGACGTGATGTCACAACTATATAAACTGGTATACGCAATGGCTTGAGATTGTCACATTGTGTACGAATATAGGCACTGAAGATAATTTAGCCGAAATTCAAGTTTACGAGCCAAGGTTGCGTTCATGGGACAGAAACTGAAGACGGCGGATTGGCGGTTTTCCTACGTGAAACTGTATATGCACAGTTTCCCCGATCGACATTAGCCTGCAGTTCAATGGCATTTAGACGGTCTTTACTCTGGAACAGTCACTTTATTTACTGATTCTCACATTTTAAGTGTTCATTCTCAGCTAAAGCCGCGTGTGCGTAGGATTTGACGCATGTGAAGACATCTGCGTCCCGTGTGTTTTGACGTCTTAAAATATTAAATGAATAAATGAATACCTTTCTCTTGTTTACAACAGGAAGGAAGCAGAAGCGGAAGTCCGCGAGAGCTGAGAGCTGCTGTTCTTCCGAGAATACCGCACGCAGGGACATACGTAGCACACAAATCATACAGGGATTCTATGCCTACCGAATTCGACTCAAAATACTTGAAAAGAAAAGAACATGTTTACAAGAAATATACACATTGTACAGTGTACGCTTATGCGCATTTTGTCTTAAATCACAACATTGAGTATAACATGGGATAAAAAGGAAAGACACATAATCTGTGCCGCAGTTGTAAATATATCAACTCAATATTTCCCATTAAAGCGACACGTTTTTCATGATTTGTTCGAAACATTAATATATCAGTGACGTTGACGAACGAGTTGGGAAGTTCCCTGGTAAATGAGTAATCAAGTTTTGTAGAGGGGCCTTATTTTTTATAGTTTTCATGTCATGTTGTCAGACCGTATTGCAGAGTATGGGTACATACAGATTGTTCTGTTTCGTTTGATCTGCGGCATAAACTTTTCGTAGGACACCTGGTTTGCCTTGAACATCATGTACTTTATAAAAACTGCTTTTGTTCAAACTTTTTAAAAGCCCATGACATCGGTCGAGTGCACGTGAAACTCTCTTTTGCAATGCTGTGAACTTATTTTATTAATTTTATGTAGGAATGAAGCCAATTATATAAAGCAAGGTTAATGAGATTAAAATTGAGTATTACACATCTTGTAAACAATGTCAATGTCTCGACTACCTTCTGAAGTGTTCACCAGCCTCGTCAAGCTGCTGTCGTTGAACAGCTTTCAGCAAATGAACCTCTCGAGAACCGGTATCTTTCTGGGAAATAAAAAAAATCAGAGAAAAACTATGATTTTGTTAAAAAAAACAATAGAGAAAGAGTAAGAAATGGAATATATATATATATATATATATATATATAGAGAGAGAGAGAGAGAGAGAGAAAGAAAAGAAATAGAAAGAAGCAGACAACGAAATTAGGTAGGAAAAAGCAAACAGTCAATCACAAAATGAGATGAAGGAAGAGAGAAAAAATTAAGCAGAAACAAGGAAGGCCGCCCATATTCGCCCTTACAGCCTTACGCCACTGCTCCAAGATGCGCAAGTTTTTTATATGCTTTTGCAGTTCGCTGTTGACTTTAAGTGCACAGTCATTTTTCTGTGACTATGACGCGAACTTTTCTAGTAATAGTTCTATGAAGCTTCACTTTCAACGTTACAAATTGAAGACCAAGCCAGCGAAAAACGTGCCCAACACTCATAGCGAAAGCGGGAAAGCTGGAGAGCCCGTTGTGAACTCTTTTGGGGCAACTAATACAAGTAAACTTGGAATGTACCTGCCATAAATAAGCTTCATTTTTGTGATCTAGGGAAGCACCTACTCTGCCATCGTTGGTCCTTCTGCGGACACTCGATGTAGCCACTACACATATTTAATGCAAAATGTGCATATTCTTTATGCCATCGCCAATTATGATGAAGAATTATGTCTCAGCCATTTGTAATGAGTTTGAAGCATTAAACGGCCCACTCGTTACTCAATTGGCATTGTGTAACGTCTGGTTTTTAGTTCGCTCTTCTACTGCGCTACTCAGTGAAACCTCGGTGATACGATCAAGCTCATACGAATTTCGAGGTGGCAAGAATTTTTCTTTAGTCCCGGCCAAAGCCGATTGGCTTGTAATGTAATGGAGTACGGTTGTTGCGAACCGATTTTCATCCCGCGACATTTGATACGAACGTACGCTACCGCCAATGTTCGAAGAGTAGCTGTGTCGCGGAAGACGCGCCAAGCACGTGCGAGCGCGAAAACGGAAGCGCGGGCATACGCGCCGCACCGCCAAAATCGTCACTATCCCTGTGTACGGTCAGAATAAACCTTCAAACACGTGTCACGGCCTCCGAGATTGCGTGCGCGAATATTTGAGGCTCTAATGTGCCTTTGTGTGCCTTCGTGTTTTGATTACAGAGGGCATTGACACCATGTTTTTTTTTGCTAACGCTTCGACGCGGGATGCTGTCGTTCTTCTCTGTTTACGCGTCCCTGCCTCGTGCATCAGACATCCTATGAACGGTGGACGAGGGCCGAAAGAAAGCGAAGACGGTCTTGGCGAAGGAGTCAGGCCTCACAACGTTAACATGCGCAACTGCTGAGGTTTCACTTGTGCGGGCACGGCCGAGAATTTCCCAGAAGCATCCCCAACACCTCAGCGATAACAAAATCCTAACATAGGGCCGTGGTTCTGAAATTTTGTGGTCCTGATATACTGCGTCAAAGTGCTTCTTCTGTTAATTTTGCCGCAGTACACAGGTGTCATGCGAAGCAGCATACTAAAATTCAGAAGGAGCTACTGCTGTCACGGGTTACAACGCACCTGGTTCATTAAGTAAACACGCACGTACGCATATTTACGAGTGCTGGTATGATTTCCGATATCTAAAAACTCAACTGACAATCATTCAGAGTTCTTCCTGACGTTACTGCGGCTCTGAAATACACTATATGAAAATGTACTTCAGCTTTCTTTTGTCGCATGCTAACCTTTTATGCTTTCTGGTGATACGAATTTCGAATGATACGAATATTTTTGGTGGTCCCGTGAGGCTTGTACCACCGAGGTTGCACTGTATTACACAAGTTAACATGATCGCTTACCCGATTCCGTTCCCTGGGGATGAGGAACGCGCTATTCTTTTCAAACTGAATGCTTCGTGCAGCAGATGGACTGTTCCGGAGAAATGAAAAACCAGTCGCTTCGTGGCGCCTCTGCAGCCTACAAAATGACCAAGTACCCTATTACTCCATATACCAGCTGCCCTAGTAAGTAGCGTTGGCAAGGTCATGGGGAAAATGGTGTTGACGAGGCTGAAATGGCTTCTTGAGAAGAACAACCTCTACCCAGACATGATGATGGGTGTTTCCAGAACGAGGTCTTCTACTGACAGCCTGGTGGATTTAGCATCAACTGTTGAACAGTAAAATAAGCGTCGAAGCTTGAGCGGAGCATTCTTTTTCGACGTCAAGGCCACGTAGGACAATGCGTATCATGACGCTACCTTCGACACTTTTGAGGATATAGGGATCGGAGGCAGGATGTTTCTTTGGATTGCAGTGAAGAGAGGACGACGACGACACACGAGCAAGCAAGCCAGCCTCAGTGTCAGTAGCAGCAGGGGACACGAGCTCGCGCTTGCCCGGATTCAGGCTGCTGGACGCCCGCTCTTCGACGCTCTACTCGTGACGCCTCTCGACCTTCGCTGAAGTCGCTACGCGTCAATAAACCACGTCACATTTGGTGGAGGTACGTGGATTCCCTGTACCAACCTGGACCTTCGCTCCCGGAAACTCCCCCCGGTTCGTGACCACATTACCAACATGGCCGAAGAGACCCCTCTACAGTCTGGGACTTCGGCAGTCCACGTCACCTGCGGTGCCGTGTATCGCCAGCGAGATCCACCCATCTTCACCGGCTCAGGGTGACTCGGACGTCGATGACTGGCTGTCGAAATACGAACGTGTAAGTGCCAGCAACAAATGGGACGACCAAATGAAGCTTGGTTACGTCCAGTTCTACCTTGCGGACATCGCCCAACTGTGGTATAACAACCACGAGAGGGACATTCCCACCTGGTCCGTCTTTAAGACTTCCATTACGGACGTCTTTGGTCGGCCATCGGCTCGCAAGCTTCGCGCAGAGCAGCGCTTGCGTACACGGGCGCAGCAACCCGGTGAGAACTTCACGGGTTACATCGAAGATGTGCTGAACCTCTGCAACCGCGTCAACAACGCCATGACCGAAGAGGAAAAAATCAAGCACATCCTTAAGGGCATCGACGACGATGCTTTTCAGATGTTGCTCGCAAGAAACCCCCACCACAGTCGCTGCACTGGTGTCATTGTGTCAGAGTTTTGACGAGTTGCGTAGGCAGCGCTCGATCGCACGCCAAGCCCTCATGCCGACCGACCCACTATCGAGCTTGCACGTTACTGCTCGCCCTGCCGACCAACAACCACTCCTGTCCGCGATCAAGGAATTTATCCGTGAAGAGGTAGCGCGTCAGCTTTCGCTACTACCTCTCACGAACGAGCCGGCGCAGACTTTGGCCCCTGACCTTAAGCACGTCATTCGGACCCAAATCGCTGAGGCCCTACCATCTATGCCTCAACAGCCACCCGTCACGGCGCCGCTCACTTACGCTGCTATCGCTGCTCGGCCGCCTCAGCAGCCTACGCCGTATGCCCGACATGCGATACCGATCCCTCCGTCGCCGCCGACCGTGAATTCTGCGCCGCTTCACTACGCGGGGCCTTCGCCTCCGTATTTACGCCGCCAAGACGCCTGGCGAACACCAGACAACCGGCCCATCTGCTTCGCCTGTGGTGTCGCTGGCCACGTCGCTCTCCACTGCCGCCGCCGACAACCTTCTTTCTTCGACACCACGGTCACGCCTAATCCCTCGTCGTCGGGCACACCACCCAGGTACGCCGCCGATACCCGACCATTGCGTTCCGATCACCGATCACCGTCTCCACCACGACGACGCTCTCCGTCACCTATGCGTCGCCGCTCCGCTACAGAGGAGGGGGAAACTGATTGCTGCAGTTCCGGAGGCAAGAGCTGCATGCAAGTCGAACTGTTCAAGGCCTCCATGTGTTTCGCCGCAAAATATTATAGATGTCGATGTCGAAGGAACCGCCGCCGAAGCTCTCATTGACACAGGGGCCGCCGTTTCCGTCATCTCTGAGACACTGTGCCGCAAGATGAAGAAACTGACGACGTCGCTATCGGGACTAATGCTCCGTACTGCCAGCTCACAGTGCATTGCGCCGTCAGCAGTGTGTACTGCGCGAGTCACCATACAAGATGCACTTTACGTCATAGAGTTTTTCGTACTACCATCCTGCTCCCACGACATTATTCTCCGGGTGGGACTTCCTCTCGAATCATAGCGCCATCATCGACTGTGCCCGTGCAGAAGTAGCTCTGACGCCGCTGCAGACCTCTCTTTCGACGGACCGTCCTCACAAACTTGTCGTCACTGAGGACACAGATATCCCCCCCCGAGGACGTGAGCCCTTGTCGCACTGACATGTACGACCGCACCGGACGGAACAGCACTCTTCGCCCCGTCGGAAGTACTACTCCGTCGTCGCGGCTTACGACTGCCCTTTGCCGTGCTGTCGATTACTTCTGGCGCTACGATAATGCTCTTTGCCAACACGCTGTCATCCGCTGTTACCTTGCTTCGTGGCGAATCTTTGGGGCACGTACAAGACGTCGACCTCTTGCGTTCCCTGGACCTTTCGGAGGACCAACCCTACCTGCAACTGAACGCCATGACGTCACCTGTTACCACCTCCTCAGCCCCAGACAATTTCCGCCCATGTATTGCCGACGATCTACCGCCATCGCATCGTAGCGAACTTCTCGCTCTTCTGCAAGACTTTCGCTCATCCTTCGATTGCGCCCAGCCGACCTTGGGACGCACGACGAGCGTCACACACCACATCGACACCGGCTCACATGCTCCGTTACGCCAACGACCCTATCGAGTTTCCGCGACGGAACGGCGAATTATCAACGAACAAGTCGACGACATGCTAAAGCGCGCAGTGATCCAACCTTCCGAGAGCCCGTGGTCCTCTCCTGTCGTACTTGTGCGCAAGAAGGATGGATCAATGCGGTTCTGTGTCGACTATCGCCGCCTCAATAAGATTACCCGAAAGGATGTGTATCCGTTGCCGCGCATCGATGATGCTCTCGATTGCTTACAAGGGGCAGAATATTTCTCGTCTCTCGATTTACGCTCCGGGTATTGGCAAGTACCGATGGCTGACACCGATCGTGCGAAGACTGCTTTCGTCACTCCTGATGGGCTCTATGAATTCAACGTCATGCCGTTCGGATTGTGCAACGCCCCAGCTACTTTCGAACGGATGATGGACAACATCCTGCGCGGATACAAGTGGAACACCTGCCTTTGCTACCTTGACGACATCGTAGTCTTTTCTAGGGATTTTCCTACTCACCTTGTTCGCCTTCGTGAGATTTTGACGTGCCTCACCGCAGCTGGTCTTCAACTTAACATCAAAAAGTGTCATTTTGCGGCGCGCCAGTTGACGATACTGGGGCACGTCGTCTGCAAGGAAGGTGTTCTGCCGGACCCAGCGAAACTCCGAGCCGTTGCCGAGTACCCCAAGCCCACTTGCATGAAGACGCTTCGCAGTTTCATTGGGCTGTGTTCATATTTCCGCCGATTTGTGCGTGACTTTGCGTCCATCATCGCCCCTCTTACCAATCTTCTGACAGCCTCCAGCGGCCTATCTGCTTGGTCACGAGAGTGCGACACGTCTTTCGACACGCTACGACGCTTACTGACATCGCCTCCAATACTTCGCCACTTTGACCCTGATGCGCCAACGGAAATCCATACTGATGCCAGCGGCGTTGGCCTTGGTGCAGTGTTGGCTCAAAAAAACCAAGATACGAAGAATACGTCGTGGCTTACGCGAGTCGAACTCTCAAGAAAGCTGAGTGCAATTATTCGGTCAGTGAGAAGGAATGCCTTGCCATAATTTGGGCTTTGTCTAAGTTTCGTCCTTACATTTATGGCCGCCCTTTCGACGTCGTCACGGACCATCACGCTCTATGTTGGCTCTCGTCGCTGAAAGATCCGTCGGGACGCCTCGGTCGTTGGGCACTTCGACTGCAAGAGTACGACATTCGTGTTGTGTACCGATCAGGCCGGAAGCATTCTGATGCTGATGCGCTCTCCCGCTCGCCGCTAGCGTCCGACACGGCTTCTTCGTCAGCTTCCGTGTCGCCAATCGACGTCACAGATATGTCGTCGGAGCAACGAAAGGATGCGTGGGTTTGCCGCATACTCGACTTCCTGGCTGATCCATCAACTCAATCAGCTTCAAGAACCCTACGTCGCCAAACGCCGCATTTCGCTATACGAGATGGTCTCCTGTATCGGCGGAATTACGCGCCTGAAGGCCGGAGGTGGCTGCTTGTCATACCTCGCCACATGCGCACGGAAATGTGCGCTGCCTTCCACACCGACCCGCAAAGCGCTCACGCCGGCGTTCTTAAGACCTACAACCGCCTGCGTCAGTGATACTATTGGCGCGGCATGTATGCATTGGTGTGCAAGTATATCCGCACTTGTACTGCCTGTCAGCGACGAAAGGCTCCACCTCAACGACCAGCCGGTACACTTCAGCCTCTCCCGTGCCCGGCGCGTCCATTTGACCGCGTTGGGATTGATTTATACGGCCCACTTCCATCGACCACGTCCGGGAACCGGTGGATTATCGTCGGCGTAGACCACCTCACGCGTTATGCCGAAACTGCAGCTTTGCCCACAGCAACGGCTAGAGAAGTTGCATTTTTAAATGCGAAGCATTTCTTAGCGAACTTCGGCGAGTTTGAGCGTATCTGACTATCTATCTATCTATCTATCTAGCCGCCTACGACTTTGTGCTCTCCTGGCCGTATCGTTAATGGGATTTATACCAAATTTGGTATGGCATAACATGACCGTATGACGAACATAAATGGCTGGTCATATCATGAAAATCATGACTAAATTGTCATGAAAAGTATGATTTACATGCCACGCTCATGGGGCGTTCGCGGCCGTTTCTTTAGCTTGATATACACCAAATTTGGGATTGAGTGACGTGACTGTATGACGAACATAAACGGCAGATGGTAATATGCAAATAAGGACGTGCATGTCATGAACAACATGATTTGATTTACATGCCACGCTCATGGCGAGCTCGCGGCCGTTTCGTTAGCTTGAGATACACCAAATTTGGTATTGAGTGACATGACTGTATGAGGAACATAAATGACAAGTGGTAATATGGAAATCATGACATGTCATGAGCGACATGACTTGCATGCCACGCTCATGGCGCACTCGGGGCCGTTTCGTTAGCTTGAGATACACCAAATTTGGTATTGAGTGACATGACTGTATGACGAACATAAATGACAACAGGTAATATGGAAATCATGACTTGTCATGTGCGACATGACTTGCATGCCACGCT
Source organism: Rhipicephalus appendiculatus (assembly GCA_030522465.1). NCBI lineage: Eukaryota > Metazoa > Arthropoda > Arachnida > Ixodida > Ixodidae > Rhipicephalus > Rhipicephalus appendiculatus. Next base: position 17,595 of record JALIZH010005377.1, on the reverse strand, counting down.
CATGGCGTGCTCGCGGCCGTTTCGTTAGCTTGAGATACACCAAATTTGGTATTGAGTGACATGACTGTATGACGAACATAAATGACAAGTGGTAATATGGAAATCATGACTTGTCATGAGGGACATGACTTGCATGCCACGCTCATGGCGTGCTCGCGGCCGTTTCGTTAGCTTGAGATACACCAAATTTGGTATTGAATGACATGACTGTATGAGGAACATAAATGACAAGTGGCAATATTGAAATCATGACATGTCATGAGCGACATGACTTGCATGCCACGCTCATGGCGTGCTCTCGGCCGTTTCGTTAGCTTGATATTCACCAAATTAGGGATTGAGTGACGTCACTGTATGACGAACATAAATGACAGGTGGCAATATGGAAATCATGACATGTCATGAGGCACATGACTTGCATGCCACGCTCATGGCGTGCTCGCGGCCGTTTCGTTAGCTTGATATACACCAAATTTGGGATTGAGTGACGTCACTGTATGACGAACATAAATGACAAGTAGCAATATGGAAAGCATGACATGTCATGAGGGACATGACTTGCATGCCACGCTCATGGCGTGCTCGCGGCCGTTTCGATAGCTTGACATACACCAAACTTGGTATTGAGTCACGTGACTGTATGACGAACATAAATGACAAGTGGTAATATGGAAATCATGACTTGTCATGTGCGTCATGACTTGCATGCCACGCTCATGGCGTGCTCGCGGCCGTTTCGTTAGCTTGAGATACACCAAATTTGGTATTGAGTGACATGACTGTATCACGAACATAAATGACGGGTCCTAACATGTAAAACATGACATGCAAATTATGTAAAGCATGATTTGCTCCTTCCCCTGGCTGCTTCGCATTACATCGATTCCCCACAGTGCGTGGGATCTGCCGGCTTTTTTCATCTTACGGAACTTCGTCCTGCGCCACGGCGCTCCCCGTGAACTTTTGAGCGACAGAGGGCGTGTTTTCCTGTCCGGAGCTATTGAAGCCTTGCTCGCTCAGTGCAACATCGTTCACCGCTTGACGACCGCATATCACCCGCAAACCAACGGCCTAACCGAAAGATTTAATCGCACTCGGGGATATGCTGACGATGTACACGGCATCCGACCAGACCAACTGGGACACCGCCCTTCCTTTCGTGGCATATGCGTACAACACTGCTACGCAAGCGACCACAGGATTCTCACCATTCTTTTCTTTTATACGGACGTGAGCCATCATGCATGCTCGACACTATGCTTCCTTACACACTTGACGCATCTGAGTACAGTCCAATTTCCGACGTGGCCAGGTACACCGAAGATTGTCGACAGTTGGCCCGTTCATTTACGACGGAAGACCAAGGACGCCAGAAGCTTAGGCGCGACGACGATCGACCTCTTGCTGCTTTCACGACGGGTCATCATCATCATCATCAGCCTGACTACGCCCACTGCAGAGCAAAGGCCTCTCCTGTGTTCCGCCAATCAACCCAGTTCTGTGGTTGATGCTGCCACGATATAGCCGCAAACTTCTCAATCTGATCTGCCCACCTGACTTTCTGTCTTCCGCTCGCACGTTTGCCTTCTCTTGGAATCCAGTCAGTTACCCAATGGTTGTACTGCCTACGCGCTACGTGCCCTGCCCATGTCCATTTCTTCTTTATGATTTCAACTGTGACATCCTTAACCCCCCGTTTGTTCTTTGACCCATTCTGCTCTCTTGCTGTCTCTAAGGTTACACCTATCATTCTCCTTTCCATTTCTCACTGCGTCGTTCTCAATTTATGTTGAACCCTCTTTGTAAGCCTCCAGGTTTCTGCTCCGTAAGTAAGTACCGGTAAGATGCAGCTGTTATATACCTTCCTCTTGAGGGATAGGAGTAAACTACCAATCATGAGTTGAGAATGCTTGCAGAATGGGCTCCACCCCATCCTTACTCTTCGAATTATTTCACTCTCATGTGGTTCGGCTCCACAGTTACTACCTGTCCGAAGTAGACGTATTCCTTTACAATTTCCAGCGTCTCGCTACCTAATGCAAAGCGCACTGTTCTCTCCCGATATTGTCGCACATTACTTTAGTTTTATGCATATTAATTTCCCCACCTACTTTTCTGCTTTCCTTGTCCAATTCAGTAATCATGAGCTGTAATTTATCCCCTGAGTTACTCACCAATGCAATGTCATCAGCGAATCGCAGGTTACTGAGTACTCCCCATTAACTCTTATCCCAAGCTCTTCCCAATCTAGGGCCCTGAAAACCTCCTATAAGCACATGGTGAATAGCAGTGGGGAGGTCAAGTCTCCCTGCTTCACACGCTTCTTTATTGGGATTCTGTCCCTTTCTTTGTGTTCTAATAGTGAAGCTTGAACTGCGACTGTGGCCTCAACACCTGTAAAAACTGGTACACGGAGAACTTAAAGGACATGTCATGATAGCTGAAGCACTTAGAACATGCGCTGCTTAGAACTCACTCTGATAACATTTAATCCTGCAAAGCAACAAAGGGACTGCGAGATGAAACAGTCACGACGGGTACCCTCGTTTTAAACGAGGCTTTGGGTCCCGCCTAATACTCCTGGACTATCCTCCAAGTTGCTAGCCCGATATCACGGCCCCTACCGCATTCTTGCTCGGACTTCTCCCGTAAATTACGAGGTCGAGCCCTTGACATCGTCTGACGACCTACGCCGTCGCGGCCGCGAAATCGTGCACGTGTCCCGTATCAAGTCATATTTTGACCCCGCTATATTGGCAACGCCTTAAGTCGCCAGGATGGCTCCGCTATTCCCCGGGGGCAAATGTAGTGAAGAGAGGACGACGACGACACACGAGCAAGCAAGCCAGCCTCAGTGTCGGTAGCAGCAGGGGACACGAGCTCGCGCTTGCCCGGATTCAGGCTGCTGGACGCCCGCTCTTCGACGCTCTACTCGTGACGCCTCTCGACCTTCGCTGAAGTCGCTACGCGTCAATAAACCACGTCACAGGATAATGAATCACCAACAAGCAGTACCATATTTATGACAACGATGAATAGAGAAATCAGTCGTCATGAAGTTCTTCGAGGAGTTCCTCAAGGCATCATTTTCTGTCCGAAGCTCTTCAACTTAACGATCACTGGACTATCGGTTGTGGTATAAGACACTGCCAGGAAGAGGATGTACGCAGACGGTATCTGCATATGGGCTTGCGCTCCTTCACGGCCACAGCTTCATGCAAGACACTGTCAGTCACCTCTAAGGAAGAGGGAAAGGAAGGAAAGGCTGGAAGGTCAACCAGACGCGCGTCCGGTTTGCTATCCTACACGACTGCGAGGCGTACAATTGGCGAGTGCGAAGTGTGCGGATGTTCAATGTACGCGCAAAGCGGTATTCCGCAACCATATTAGTATTTATGACACTGCCGAATCATATGTTAAGTATCGCAGATTCGAAGGATTGATTATTGGCCGAAACTTATTGTGATCAAGGCATGTGTAAATGCTTAGCTCCAAACTAAGCAGCTTTGTACATGTGCTTAGATATACTGCAGCCATGAAAAATGGCCCCCTCATTAAAGTCATTGCTCCAGCTGTACGAGACCCTTTTTGTCGGATACATGCGATAGAGCTTACCTGTTATGACAAGCCTTTACCCGACCTGCCTGCCTACATTGGAAAATATGTAAGCTCAAACATAGAGAACATGTCACGAACTCCCACGCTGTACTTCAAACAAAGGTGTTATTGCGGAAGCACGCATATCTTCCATCGGCTCTTATCATTCATGCGAATTTTTCATCGCATATATCCGACTGTTGACCCGTCATGATCGTTATCCTCTGTCGGTGTACCACACTCACCAACCGGACAGCACTTTTGCATAGCAAATCTCGTGCCACGAGAGCATCCTTCTCTCAGGCTTACCTCCGTCCAAACTTCGTCCGTCCTACCTTTCCTCATAGTGGGTGAAAAATTGCGTATGCGCACACGTGGCCTAAAACAACCAACGTTATATATATATATATTGTAGCCAACAAATACAGAGCCTTCTGTTACGATAAATGTTTATCTTGGGCGAACCTGTGCCCGTTAACTCAAGATACAGAACTTCTTGCAAGGATGTCCTACGCGCACTTGTCCGAACCTCGTCGAAGTCTTCTTCACCTGTCTTGCCTCATGCCGGCCATTCTACGAGCCGCCAGGCTTCTTCTTCGGTATGTGGTATGGTGACAAGCGCAGTCCAGGTGGCAGTGCGCGCTGTGCTTGCCAGGCGTGTCGCGGAACATACAAGAACAGGAACCGGCGTGCGACTTCAGATGGCGTCGAGCAACTTGCGGCCATATATATATATATATATATATATATATATATATATATATATATATATATATATATATATATATATATATATATATATATATATATATATACCTATAGGAACGTGAAAAAGGGAAAAAAAAGAAAAAAAAAGAGAAAAAATAACAAACGAGCACGAAATAAGAAGGTTCTTCTTATTTCGTGCTCGTTTGTTTTCCTTTTCTTTTTTTCGTCTTTTTTCTTTTTTTCTCCTTTTTGACGTTCCTCTTTCCCTTTCCGTCTTCTTCCCTCCTGTCCTAACACGGTATATAAAAGAAACCGCCTCGTAAGTGGACTATATTCTGTGACTGTGACCCAGCGCTTCAAGTAATGGATTCTACGCTTAAACGAGGGCCATGTTATCCTCTTGCTGAATATGTGGCCGAATCAGACGATGCAGCCCTGAAAACTACCCATTGTATGGCATATCTGTTGATTCCAGGACAATGGGGCCTACATGAAGACCCCTCTAGGTACATGTGGCCCCTCTCGCTGTCATGCGCGTTTGCTTCCACAGGGCGTGGTCGTTCGTGCGCGCGCGCTTATCTCGTGATTGTGTGCATTGGGGCGCTTTGTACGTCTTGCGCTTCCACCGCAAGTTTGCTTTGAAGTTACATTGGTTAAAGAGTGCACCAAGGTCACTTCGCTCGCCGCCGCGGCCGCGTTTACGAAAAGTACGCGCTGCTCTCACACGAAGCAACAATTGTGACAGTTGTTGGCGCTTGTCCTGTGTATACTTGTTCGTACGTTTCGTGCGTCTTTGTGTTTCAGCCGCGCGCTTTAAGTATCGAGCTGTGACAGTTAGTCCGCGCTCGTCTTGTGTATGCTAATTTCGTGCGTCCTGTCTCCTTCAGGGGTGCGCTGCAAGTTTCGAGCCTTGCCGTTCTTCGCGTGACATTTAAATTTGTCTGTAGCATTCATTCCTTCGTCCTTGCGGCGAAACAATGTACAATAAACGCTCAACTACCTCTCTGAAGACACGTCTCGCTTTCGTGTCATACCGATTCGTATGACAGACAGATGAGCCATGTCTTTTTTAGATGCGAAGCATCTTATGCTCGGGGCTATGTCCGTCCGGCGTCCCCCGTCCCACGTCCCGCGTCCGGCCACTTTCATGAAGTAGGGAAGCACCCATTATGCGAACCAGAACACTGTAGTAGTATGAAGGCCGTCAACCACCACTACAGTCACTAGAGTCATGGCCGAGAGCACAGAGATGCTGCTTAGCAATGGCTAGGCAGGTGGTGTCTGTCGCCCAGGTTGACCCCATTCCTTGAGTCATGGCCGAGAGCACAGAGAGGCTGCTTAGTAATGGCTAGGCAGGTGGTGTCTGTCGCCCAGGTTAACCCCCATTCCTTAATCTTGCTTGCATGTGTTTGGAGGGGGCTTAGTCCGTCCCTGCTTCCCGCGTCCCACACCACCCCAGCGCATGCGCGTCCCCCTCCCCCCCTCTCTCTCCTACGCTCACCCCCTTTCTCTCCTCTAGGAATCTCCTACTCTACGGAGTGGCACCCGCGTCCCACAGCGCGTCCCCTGCCCTATGCTCTCCTACGCTCACCCCCCTTCCTCTACTCTAGGAATCATCCACTCTACGGAGCGGCGCCCGCGTCCCACAGCGCATCCGCGTCCTCTCCCCCCTCTCTCCTCTAGGAATCCTCTACTCTACGTAGCGGCTCCGGCGTCCCACATCCCCACAGCGCATGCGCGTCCTCTCCCCCCTCTCTCCTCTAGGAATCCTCTACTCTACGGAGCTGCTCCCGCGTCCCACAGCGCATGCACGTCCCCTCCCCCCTCTCTCTCCTCTCCTACCATCCCCCCGTACTTTCCTCTAGGAATCATCTACACAGCGCCGGGCACGACAGGTGGTGTGGCAGCTACATACTCCGCTGGGGGGCGCCACGGTAGTTCCGCGGTATGAAAATGACGGAGCGCGCGCGCCTCATTCTCTCTCCTGTGCAGCGCCGCGATGAGCGCCCGGACCGCTGCCGTGAAATGAGAGCGGCGACGTTCCTCCCCGCTCAAGCTAACTATCTCCCCGCTGCTTCGCATCCACACATTGTTCCCTTTAGCAGGAGATGGGGAATTTTTTTACTGTTGTCTTATTATTTTAAGATGGGTTTTATGTCACAAAAATGTTAACACAAAGTCTTCTTTTTAGTCCACTGTTGAAAAATTTACAAGCAACGCTTAACATTTCACTCTTTTGTACCTGATTCATTTGTGCGTTTTTAGTGGTCTACGTCCTACGCACTGTCCGTTGATGTCATTTTAAATTATGTGGGTATCGGGCTTCCTGCGTCCCGTCCGCAGTTAAAGCAAGGGCGACGGAGGCTTTACGTCAAAACAAAGAACAATTTATTTAACTATGCGCTCCATACCGCAGGGTCGGCCCAGGGACGCGAGACAGCGACGCGGAGACTGTGATTTCCGGGCAGCACCAATCCGCCAGCGCGGGTGGCAGCACCCATCCTTCCTGGCAGCCAAGGCACCTCGCCCCCGGGCAGCGCGCAAGCTGCCCATTTTGGAGCGCACAGGTGGGCCACGCTCACCGCCACAGTGCAACAAGTGGCGCTATTTCTGAACAGCCGTTGTGATTGGTTCCCACAAGTGGCAGTCACCAAGAGAACTGCTCACTTCAGTAGCTTTATGTAACGCTTCTTTTTTCATTGTTCCATGAAATGTAAACGAAGCATTGAATAGAATTGAATTCAAATTCGATACCACGTATGCGTACACGCTGAATCGAATAACGCCATACTTATCCAGATGGTGGCGTGCTTGACAGATGGACCGTGATTAAGTCTTCGTTTTACGCTGAGGTATTATGCGTTCGATAAGAAATGAGTTACCATCATCTTATTGAGTTCTTAGTGCAACCCAAATTTAGGTTAGATGACGTTCGTTATTCAGCTCGAACACTGGTGCGGACGTAATCTCATACAAGGAAATCATAATTTGTCAAAGCCGAACGACACAGCTCTATGTCAGTAATGATAAGCATGAGTGATGAATAACAGAACGAACTTATGTCGCATATTATCGAAGTGTGTTTTATGTAGCTTCTCGCAATTCATTTTTATTGAATTTACGCTTAGCTGGTTGCACACTTCTTACGTTCTATGATTTTGCAGTTACCATCACGGCATTTCCCAACGATACATTCACCGTTACCAGCGTCTCTTCTCTGAAAGAAAATAATGCTTATTTTACTAAAACAATATATTTGCTATAAATTTAAAAAGAAATAGTGACATTTTTTGCCAGAAGGGCGAAGCAACCAATGTGATAAGAGCTAATTGGACTGTTATACGATATAAGTAGGGGTTTGTGAATTTGAGAACCGAATTGAATACTTATCGAATAGTGATGACACCGAATCCAATACGAATAATAATCGAATACTATTCGAATAGCTTTTAACAGTAAGGCAACAATCTTCAAAGCAGGCCTAGACTGCATTGCGACAATTTTCAACACAGCCGAAGAATTCTATAAAACTTTATTAAAAAGAAATATTGGCAAGCTCTAGCAAAGAAAAATTACGTTTACTTTGAATTGACCAAAAGTACAAGTATGTCAACTGAGCAGCAACTAGAGCCTTCGAATGATTTTATGACTGCAGGTTGAAATATAGCAGTTCCTACCGTATTTAGGGGGAATACATATCAAAGACTGGTGTACAACTACTACTGCCCATCGCTCTGTTCTTTTTAAAGCAAAGTTTTTAGAGCGAATTTCCGCAAGCTGCTTGAATGGAGGCTTTACTGAATATTTTATGAATATGGCGAAAAAACGAAGCTATTCTAAATATAATAAAAAATAAATTATTTTATTATTTTCATTTTTGAAGGGACATTAATGAAAAATGTTTTCGATGTAAGAAGGTCGAAACTCTTGACGTTGTTAAATTGTCCCAGGGCGTCCTTCTGAACCCAAATAATAATTGTAGGCATGACCATTCTTTAGTGAAAAATTTAGATCTTTTATTACTAAAATTTTAAGGCTCTTTTCTTAAAGAAAAGCTTTCGTAAAAAATAAAATTGTGGAGGCAACACCATTATTTTGCTTCAGAAAGAACGCATGTTATTCATAAACAATTTACAAAGATTTTCACTTGATAGACGCAGTAGTTGCCGAGAAAATGTTTCTTTTCTGACGAAAAGTATTGCTTTGGAGAAAACGCCTTTTAAGGTTCGAGTTGCCGTCACGTCAGGATGATATGCTCCTGCTGCATATTCTTCGCCATTATTTATAATGTTCACCAAGAAATGTCTATTATGCGACATTCAGGTGAGCGTGGACCCGCTTATTTATAAACGAAATCTCGTGGAGCACTTCAAAACTTGGCAGCACTTGCGCTGACTGGCGGCATCTCGGTTTGTTCACTGTACACTTGGAGGTACTGCTTACCAAGAGTGTTTGTTTCTTGCACGGATTTGCTGAAAACTGAGACATTGACGTGTTCTCAGTGCGTTTGTAAAACATATCACAGCTGCGAGCCACCCGAAATGGCACCTGAAATGGCGAGAACTGCAGAATGCACGAGAACAACGTGGGTATGGTAACGGCAGAAACACGGATGTAAACAAACTTTTGCGCGCAAACTTCAGCGACTATCACGACTCCATTTGACCGATAACTGAACTATTGAAACAGTTCATTTAGATAAATATACTATCATTCTATGTGACTCTGTATATAAGTGCAATTGTGCGTCCTTACAGTATTAGTCAAATCCTGGCTAGTATACACGCCTGCAGGCAGGAAATCCGGTCAAATTATGGCCGCTTCTAGTCAGTTCTTTACGCGTGTCCCAGAGGAAGCGGCCCTATTCTAAATGGCCTTCAGAATAGACGTGACAACGCTTAGACGAGATTTTTAGTCAAATCTTTCCTGGCTAGCTATGGCCTGCGGTTACGCGTGACGGCCTGTACACTCTAAGAAAAAAGAGGAAAATAGGGTCACAACACCGTGATTCCCTGCTGGTAGTTACTTGACTCCTTTTGGAAGGTAGACAGAAAAAGAGAGTTAGCATTTATAGAGGAGTCATAACACTCTCGTGAAACGCGTTTCGATTGGCTTCCGTGATGAAGGCGCCGCCGTATACGCGATACATATCGCGCGTTTGCATTTCGGCGCCGTTGTGGCGGTCATACCCACTCGCCCCAGTCAGGAGGGTGAAGGAAACCCACGTGACTTGTAGAGATAAAAATTAAATGTGGCGCCATCAGTCGGCTGCGATCAGAACTAAAATATGCGTTTTTTTCATCCTCCCGAACATCTCCCGACTCTCTCCAACCCCCCTCTCTGCTGGGACCAACCTTCTCGCTGGCGGGATGCCCACTTTCCGCCGCTTTGCTGGCGCTGCCGGCTTCAAAAACCGTTGGAAAGTTTCGTGTCTGGCGTTCGCGAAGCGTGCGCTGGCCATCTCCGTCCGCTTCCTGGTGCTCGCTCGCTGTGTGCTTGTGCGCCGCGATGTTTTACGACTCGCGCAGTTCGTGTATCGTGCTCTGTTGCTCAAATACTTCCAGAACAAGTCCCCGAAGCTGATGCCGGCCCCCAAAAGAACGAGAGGTGAGCGTACCCTTTGAGACCTAATTTTCATTGTGTCATTTCGAATTCACGTCCATACCGATTAGCATTCTTTTTTGCAGTGGGGACACACTTAATTTTTTCAAAAATGTCTGTCTTGAAAAGTGCACGATGCTGCATTTACGTCGTTGTACGAACAAGCAGTGGACATGAAGCACATATGCGACGTAACTATAGTTACAGGTTTACAACTGTCATAAAGCCGCGTGCTTAAATGTGTGCTGTCCATTTGTGTCCGGCTTATCACTCGTCATCGCTTATAACCGCGTTTCTGAGGCTCTAGGTAGATGTATCAAAAGTTGTACTGCTCTGAGACGAAGAAACAAGTTCGCTTTTGCACGAGTCGACAGCGCTTTTTATCTCATTGAAACTTGTCACTTTTCTTCAGGATGGAAGCGTTCTCGAACCATTCAGGAAGGTCACAGCTGGTCGGTGCGCCCAAAGGAAAGCTGAAGAATTGCAGAATCGGCGCATTTCAAGTACAGATGGCATGAACCCTTCCATATCATATGTTCATTTCCTCGTGCTTTTTATGTCACTAGTTTTATGAAAATAAACGTTTTTGCAAATGTAGTGCGACCAATGTTAGTTATATGTGGAGTTCGTTTTGACATATTTGCATATTTACATTATTATTCGTTTTTAGGTACTTCAACTAATTTCACTGTTTTTGCTATGCAGTCAATGTTCACGTTTATTTGTTATAGTAATAGTAATGTTATAGTAATGATGTTATAGTAATACAAGCCCAATTTCCTGCAATATCGTGCGGATGTGAGATGGTCTTAATTGTTTTTTTTAATATGTGCCCAAGTGTTGTGTTCTGTTTTTCATACCACTGTTCTGTAAGTTCTTAACGTTGCTGGGAACTTTCGTGTTGTTCAGTGATCATAACGCATGTATGTCAATCTCCTGTTAATCTGTTAATCGCTTCTGTTACACTCCCGAGCTTGTATCGCTCCACATATCATGAAAATATTGATTTTGGGAAACGAGGACAATAAAACAGGGCCAAAGACATATTGTGTTTTGAGTGCAATTCATTCATTTGTTTTCTGGCACATGCTGCATGCATGCAGTGTTTACAGAATGCATCATTGCAAAATACGTGTATTCAAACGCGCAAAGAACGCAAGGCGCAGGACGAGTGAGCAGATTCATTAAAACAAGCGCTGCGCACCCCACATGGCGCAGCACGCGCGAGCGGCTTCATAAAAAAAAAAAAGCCCCCCCTCGTAAGCGACAAGAAAAAAAATAAAAAACAGCGTGCGAGAGAGAGCTAGGGGAGGAGGCGCGGCTGGTGTTAGTGTTGCCATGACGACGCACACCATGTGCGCCGCCATTGTTGCAACTTATAACTCTGAATCCGCCTCGTCAGGGTCGTAACTGAAGGGAAATTTGGCGCTGCCACCGCTGACGTCATGAACTAAGGCGTCCTACGGGAGGTATACGGAGTAACCGACCCTGCCCCGGCGCCGAAGAGCCAGCGCAGCCGCGCGGCGCCTACGCCTGCCACGCCTGCCGCCGCCTCTGTCTGTCGTTAAGGCTCTGTTATGGCTGGTTCACGGTAGCGGCAAGCCTGCCGTAACGGTGCGGTGCCGTAAACCGTGGGCCGCCACCGCCCGCGCGAGAGCTGTTCAATGTACACGGCAAGCTCCACCGGAGAGGCATTCGCGCCTCCGAAAAACATGGCTGCACTTCCAAATCCAGTTGTTGATTGCCTCGCCTCTATCAAGCGGCCGCCGTGCGCTCAATAGCTCGTAGGCTCCGAATTGATGCTTCCATTCACTTTAGACTCATGTCCTTCGACAACACAGTGTTCGAATCGATTCGGCACCGTGTTTGAGAGCCATACTCAAATAATTATCGATGTTGTAGGCTGAGGGAGTGGCGATGGGCGCTACCCACATCCACGGCCGGACTGGAATAGCGACACGCACGCACTCTCTTACGGCCTGCGCACACAAGTTGGGAATAATAGGGCAGATTCTTGACAGTTGGTTGCAGCGATCGCCGCGTGGGGGAGCTTCGAACCGACCCTATACCGTCTCACTCCTCCTTTTTTTCAGTCGACGCCTCGCTTCTGATCGAGTCCCCCCGAGCACGCGTGCCGCACGTGTTTTTGATCTGCCGCGGAATATCAGCTATGCCAATGAATACATTTGCTGCTATATTTCACCAAGTAAGTATACTTGTGACCATCAGTTGCATAATTTTCTCAGTCAATTTCTGATTACACCGTTATAATATTTTCAGGGTGCATCGGGTTAAACTGGTACACTTGGACTGACCGGCATCGAAATGGTCTACTGCTGCGTGACTTGTTGCCGATCGCGCCCTGGGAAAAGCCAAGGAGTTTCGTTTCACCAATTTCAAAGTGACGGAGATCTTTGTGCGCTAAATGGCAAAGGAACATTACAAGGAAGGATTTAACTATCAACGATAAGTCGCCGTTGACGGTCGTGTGTAGCCAGCACTTCCTTCCGACTGACTACGCTTCCGGTAGCCGCATAAAGAAACTTTTGCCTGGCGCTGTGCCCACCGTTTTCGAAGGCCTTCCGGCGTACATGGTGCCTCCTGCGAAAAGGCCTCGCACAGAACCTGCTCCTCGGTTTGTTGTACGTCCTCCAAAGCAAATCAAGCGGAAAGCAGAGCTGCTAGAATCGCCGCCTGTGGAAGAAAATGTTTCTGTCGAATGCCACGAAGACACCAAAAGCATGAGCACGCAAACCACGAACAACGATCACCAACGTGCAAGCCGGTAGCTCCCACTATCTCTAGGCTTCGCTCTCAAGTTACTAGGAAAGCTCACCTTAAGGCCCGAGTTTCTGGCTCTTTTGAACAATTTAATTAATTTGTTTGAGCGCGTGTCAACGCATCTGCCCAGAATGAACACACTTGAATTTCTTTAGTTACTCGTCGAGCATCGACTCGAACGCGCGTCAGTACTAAACTTCCCAGAGTATGTGGAAGACAGCCACGCGAAGCGATCCGCAGCTTTAGGTAATTGGCGAAAAGTTCATGAGAATACTTCTCATAAACCACGCAAAGAAGATCACCGACTCACAAGTGAAGCCCGCCAATTATTCTCACAAGCCGTCCAGAAAATTCATCAGACTGTGACGAAATGCACGCTCGATTCCCGACAAGAAAGCAAAAGAAAACGAAAAAAAAAGCTCCAGCGAGCTGCTTTTCACATATTAATGCATATTCTGTGTTTTTATTTTTTTTGACCTTCGTATTTAAGCTTGCTAAAGTGAATGTTTGAAGTGCAGCAGGTATTCAATAAAAAGCATTCGGAACAATCAATTCACATATATCTTCATGTTTCTCGCGTCAAAATGTTTCTTTCAGGTGTTCATTATTCGGCGCTTCCCGAAGATAAAGTTAAGCTGTTAGACCCTATTAGGCAGAAAATGCAGGAGGAGGGAATCGCCTATTTTAAGGATGTCTTTGTAAATTATCACGGCGATGTCTCCTGCAGCCACAGAAACGCTGGAGGAGCAGCAAGTGCGCGGGGGCCGCTCCTCCCTGCAGCTGAACTGGCGAGGGTTGGGCTTATGGTTCCTAAGGTCCCTATTGTTTTATCTAGGGACCTTAAGGGTTCCTCGATGCGCGCGCCCCCCTTGGATGGTGGAGCCATTCTTTGAGGGGGGTGAATGCCGCCTTCGGATCGGCGGCCGCCATTCGGCTCCCCACCGCCTCGTCGCGGCTGTTTGAGTGAGACAGGTGCGCGGCGTTTTCTCGGGCAAAATGCCCGGGTGTTGCGTGCCAGAGTGCGCAAACCACTCGCGAAATGGCTATAAGATGTTCAGATTTTCGAAAGATCCGAAAAAGGCGACTCCTGTGGCTGGTAAAGATCAAGCGCGACAAGTGGCAACCCACGGAACGTTCGTGTTTGTGCAGCCTAAGTTATGCCATTTCAGCATCTGGAGAGTTACAACTCGCCGCGCTTACGCTGGCCTTCTCGCTCGACGTAACTTGCCGCAACGTATACGTTGTCGAAAAAATACTTTCGGGGCACACACTGTCCTCGCATTGTAGGTCCAGAAACGACGCCTTGGCGTTTGTCAGCTGGTTCCCCGGACGCGTATTGCCGAACGGTGACGGTGTATGTGCGTGTGTGTGTTTGCGTGTATGTGTGTGTACTATCGCGCTCAGTATGAGCTACATCACGCGAGCGCGTGGCCCAGCGCTCTGCAAGGCTGTAAAGTGGCGGCGATCGTGCCATATTTTCGAGTTATTGGGAGAGAGTGTGGCTATTCCTGTAAGTGCGCATCACTCCCTATTGCTTACTTTCACCCTGGCCCTCTTTTATTTGAAGGGACGTTTTGCCATTTATTTAGCTTTACTGGAGAAAAATTCGAAGTCTCTGTGTCAAGCCACGGCGGCCGTTATCATTTTCGAAGCTGACATGCCGACAGGGCAAAACGAGGGCGAGCGTGAAAGCAAGGCGAGGCGATGCACACTCAACGAAACAGCTAAACGCCACCCCTGATAACTCCAAGTTATTTCACGATCGGCGCCACTGTACAACCTTACATTGCTCTTGGCCACGCGCTCCCACGATGTAGCTCATACTGAGCGCGATAGTACGTTTGTGTGTGGGCATGATTGTGCGTGCGTGTGTGTGCGTCTGTACGCGTGCGTGTCCGTGTGTGTGTGCGTTGCCGCGTGGGCGCATGCGTGCGTGTACGTGTGCGCGCGTGCCCGTGTGTGTGTACGTGTGTGCGCATCCATGTCGGTGAGTGTGTATGTGTGCGTGTGTGTACATGTGTGTGCATGCGTGTGTGGGTGTACTTATCTGTGCGCGTGTTTGTATGTGCGCGTGTTTGTGCGTGCGAGCCTGTGTGTGTGCGTATGTGCACATGCGTGTGCATTTCTGCGTGCATCTGTGTGTTTGTACGTGTGTGCGCTCGTGTGTATACGTATACGTGTGTGTGCGTGTACGTGTGTGCGTGTGCAGGCGTACGTGTGTGTGCGAATGTGCGTGTGGGCATGCGTGTGTGGGTGTACTTATCTGTGCGCGTGTTTGTGTGTGCGCAGGCGTGTGCGTGCGTGTATGTGTGTATGTGTGCGTGCGAGCCTGTGTGTGTGCGTATGTGCACATGCGTGTGCATTTCTGCGTGTCTCTGTGTGTTTGTACGTGTGTGCGCGCGTGTGTATACGTATACGTGTGTGTGCGTGTGCGTGTGCAGGCGTGCGTGTGTGTGCGAATGTGCGTGTGCGCATGCGTGTGTAGGCGTGCGTGGGCGCATGCGTGTGTAGGCGTGCATGTGTGTGTGTGCGTGTACGTGAGTGTTGTTAGTGCGTGTGTACATGTACGCATGATTGTGCGTGCATGTGTGTGCGTGTGTGTGAGCATGTGCACATGCGTGTGTGTGTTTCTACAAGTGTGCGTGTGATTGCGTTTGTGTGCGTGGGCGTGTGTGCGCGTGCGTATACGTGTGTGCATGATTTAATGCCATAAATTTCATGATTTAATGCCATAAAAACCGTGTGTAGAGCCCCAAATAGTATATGTACTCAACAATTTTTTTTGCCCATCTGCTATTTACAGTAAGGTAAGAGATCAAAACAAAATTCAGTATACTGTGCGTTGGAATGTGCGGTCCGTAAATGGGGTAGCTGATGAATAATTCGAAAACAAGATCTCAAAACATGGTGTGCAATCACATTTTTTCTCTTTTCCCGTGGCAGCACGTGGTTTCTTTTTTCTTCTTTTTTTTTCGACCGTCAGGCAAATAGTTTTTACACTTCTGTGGAAAGCACAAAACACAGAGACACAATGAAAAGCCATGGGACTTGGGTGCGTGTATGGTGACATAGGTGCGTGTGTTTCGCATCTTTAACCAATATAAATAGTTACCGACTAGCCCAAGAAGATGCTAAGTGAAGGTGTTAACGCGGCTGGCGTGGACGGTAGTTTTCTGCTGCGAGCAACTCCAGCTGCTAATGTCGCTTTAAAAATAAAGATTAGAGAATAGAAATCTGAGACTTTCACACTCCCGATGCCAAAACTTTGTATTTTTGTCATGTTGTTTGAGTACCACTCGTTTTGACACAACGAACTCTGCATGCAGCCGCGCGACGCCCATTGGCTGCCTATTGTGGCTATAGGTGGCCTGCGGAGAGGGCATCGTAATGGCGGACGCCGTAGCAGACGATGCTGTTGTCTCCACCCTCCACGGCGGCGGAGGGGAGCGCGCGCATCGAGGAACCCTAGTTGGGCTTGTGCTGCAGCGCCACGAACTAGCGGCGGCGAAAGGTGGGAACTAGACACGAAGCGCAGGCCGTAAGAGAGTGCGCACGTGCCGCTCCTCCAGTCCGGCCGTGCCACATCTCGGAGGGCATAAATTAAGCGTTTGTTAGTTGTTTCTAATCCTGGATAGTTGGCGCCACTTGTCCAGGCGCCAGCTTCGGGACACGTTATTAGGGGTTTAACGCTGCGCGTTTTTCAATACCAGACAAACTAAAACGCTCTCTTAACTGCTGGAACGATGCCAGGCAACGACGTGGACGACATCGGCACTTCTAGCATGAAAACTGCGTAGCAAGAAGCAAGCAGGTCGAAGCGTCCCGCAGGAGACGCGGACGACGGGACAGCCGAAAGCAGTCGACGCAGCTCACCCATGTATCTCCCCCGTCGCTGATTGGCCGCGTCGCTCTCCGGCAAACGGAAAACGGCACGAAAATGGGTCTCGGACCTATTCACCGAACGGCAAAGAACGGCAGACGTACGCGAACGAAACCGCCCGCGCACGGCAGCCTGAGAACGCCAAACGGCGAGCCGCCGTGCCGTTCACAACGCGCGCGCGCGCCTGCGTTCGTTTCGTCGCGTCACGTCGGCGATGCCACACCAGGAGAAAATCCGCCTGCCCTAAATTCCCACGCGAGCGCCGCGCTATGTTGCCTTGACGCATGCGCGTTTGAGCACGCCCGGCGTCCGTCCGCACAAAGATACGCAGATGCGGTGGAGTCTGGGTAAGATCGCCGGTGCGAAATGCAGCATGTCGCATTTCGCGCCGGCTTTCGCTGCGGCGCGCCGACGGGCGCCCCGGCTAGCATCTTCGGTGCTATTCGGTGGAGAGAGCAATATTCATGGAGCTGCGGACACGGACAACGTGCGCCTGTGAACGGTGAGTGTACTCGTGCTTTGCCTACACCTGCGAAGATAACAGAATGCATTATAACAGAATCTAGTGAGTATACGTGACTTGGGGAGCTATGTGTGGTAATTCTAGCATATGCACTGCCTGATGTCAACGTAGACAGCGTCCGCTGTCTACGTTGGCAACCTCAGCAAACTGGTAAACTCAGTACTATGTGGTAAACTCGGTATTTAAGGATGGGTTAGGTTTGACAAAACGGCAGATCCCACGTAATGTGAGAATCGATGTAATGCGAGGCAGCCAGCAAGAAGCAAATTATGCAGTACATAATATGCATGTAATTATTTACATGTTAGGACCTGTGATTTGTGTTCGTCATGCAGTCACGTCGCGCAATACAAATTTTGGTGTATATCAAGCTAGCGAACTGGACGCAAGCGAACCATGGCCGCGGCATGTAAATGGCATTGTGGAAGACATCCATGCCAGGATTTTTATGTTACCACCTGCCACTTATGTTCGCTTAATTTTTTACCTCGTATCGCAGTGAGAC
>JALIZH010005374.1:0-16070 GCA_030522465.1 Rhipicephalus appendiculatus | reverse complement strand
TACACTAAATTTGGTACCGAGTGACGTGACTGCATGATGAACATAAATGACAAGTGGTAATAAGGAAATCATGACATGTCATGAGCGACATGACTTGCATGCCACGCTCATGGAGCGCTCGCGGCTGTTTCGTTAGCATGATATACACCAAATTTTGTATTGAGTGACGTGACTGTATGATGAACATAAATGATAACTGGTAATATGGAAATCATGACTTGTCATGTGCGACATGACTTGCATGCCACGCTCATGAAGCGCTCGCAGCCGTTTCGTTAGCCTGATATACACCAAATTTGGTATTGAGTGACGTGACTGTATGACGAACATAAATGACTAGCGGTAATATGAAAATCATGACTTGTCATGTGCGACATGACTTGCATGCCACGCTCATGGAGCGCTCGCGGCCGTTTCGTTAGCCTGATATACACCAAATTTGTTATTGAGTGACGGGACTGTATGACGAACATAAATGACAACTGATAATATGGAAATCATGACGTGTCATGAGCGACATGACTTGCATGCCACGCTCATGCCGTGCTCGCGGCCGTTTCGTTAGCTTGATATACACCAAATTTGGTATTGAGTGGCATGACTGTATGACGAACATAAATGACAAGTGGTAATATGGAAATCATGACATGTCATGAGCGACATGACTTGCATGCCACGCTCATGGCGCGCCCGCCACCGTTTCGTTACCTTGATATATACCAAACTTGGTATTGAGTGACGTGACTGTATGACGAACATAAATGGCAAGTGGTAATATGGAAATCATGACTTGTCATGTGCGACATGACTTGCATGCCACGCTCATGGAGCGCTCGCGGCCGTTTCGTTAGCCTGATATACACCAAATTTGGTATTGAGTGACGGGACTGTATGACGAACATGAATGATAACTGGCAATATGGAAATCATGTCTTGTCATGTACGACATGACTTGCATGCCACGCTCATGGCGTGCTCGCGGCCGTTTCGTTAGCTTGAGATACACCAAATTTGGTATTGAGGGACGTGACTGTATGATGAACATAAATGACAAGTGCTAATATGGAAATCATGACGTGTCATGAGCGACATGACTTGCATTCCACGCTCATGGCGCGCTCGCGGCCGTTTCGTTAGCTTGATATACACTACACTTGGTATTGAGTGACGTGACTGTATGACGAACATAAATGACTAGTGGTAATATGAAAATCATGACGTCATGTGCGACATGACTTGCATGCCACGCTCATGGAGCGCTCGCGGCCGTTTCGTTAGCCTGATATACACCAAATTTGGTATTGAGTGACGTGACAGTATGATGAACATAAATGATAACTGGCAATATGGAAATCGTGTCTTGTCATGTACGACATGACTTGCATGCCACGCTCATGGCGTGCTCGCGGCCGTTTCGTTAGCTTGATATACACCAAATTTGGTATTGAGTGACGTGACTGTATGATGAACATAAATGACGTGGTAATATGGAAATCATGACATGTCATGAGCGACATGACTTGCATGCCACGCTCATGGCGCGCTCGCCACCGTTTCGTTAGCTTGCTATATACCAAACTTGGTATTGAGTGACGTGACTGTATGACGAGCATAAATGATAACTGATAATATGGAAATCATGACTTGTCATGTGCGACATGACTTGCATGCCACGCTCATGAAGCGCTCGCAGCCGTTTCGTTAGCCTGATATACACCAAATTTGGTATTGAGTGACGTGACTGTATGACGAACATAAATGACTAGCGGTAATATGAAAATCATGACTTGTCATGTGCGACATGACTTGCATGCCACGCTCATGGAGCGCTCGCGGCCGTTTCGTTAGCCTGATATACACCAAATTTGTTATTGAATGACGGGAACTTATGACGAACATAAATGACAACTGGTAATATGGAAATCATGACGTGTCATGAGCGACATGACTTGCATGCCACGCTCATGCCGTGCTCGCGGCCGTTTCGTTAGCTTGATATACACCAAATTTGGTATTGAGTGGCATGACTGTATGACGAACATAAATGACAAGTGGTAATATGGAAATCATGACATGTCATGAGCGACATGACTTGCATGCCACGCTCATGGCGCGCCCGCCACCGTTTCGTTACCTTGATATATACCAAACTTGGTATTGAGTGACGTGACTGTATGACGAACATAAATGGCAAGTGGTAATATGGAAATCATGACTTGTCATGTGCGACATGACTTGCATGCCACGCTCATGGAGCGCTCGCGGCCGTTTCGTTAGCCTGATATACACCGAAATTTGGTATTGAGTGACGGGACTGTATGACGAACATGAATGATAACTGGCAATATGGAAATCATGTCTTGTCATGTACGACATGACTTGCATGCCACGCTCATGGCGTGCTCGCGGCCGTTTCGTTAGCTTGAGATACACCAAATTTGGTATTGGGTGACGTGACTGTATGATGAACATAAATGACAAGTGCTAATATGGAAATCATGACGTGTCACGAGCGACATGACTTGCATTCCACGCTCATGGCGCGCTCGCGGCCGTTTCGTTAGCTTGATATACACTACACTTGGTATTGAGTGACGTGACTGTATGACGAACATAAATGACTAGTGGTAATATGAAAATCATGACTTGTCATGTGCGACATGACTTGCATGCCACGCTCATGGAGCGCTCGCAGCCGTTTCGTTAGCCTGATATACACCAAATTTGGTATTGAGTGACGGGACTGTATGACGAACATGAATGATAACTGGCAATATGGAAATCTTGTCTTGTCATGTACGACATGACTTGCATGCCACGCTCATGGCGTGCTCGCGGCCGTTTCGTTAGCTTGATATACACCAAATTGGGTATTGAGTGACGTGACTGTATAATGAACATAAATGACAAGTGGTAATATCGAAATCATGACATGTCATGAGCGACATGACTTGCATGCCACGCTCATGGCGCGCTCGCCACCGTTTCGTTAGCTTGATATATACCAAACTTGGTATTGAGTGACGTGACTGTATGACGAGCATAAATGGCAAGTGGTAATATGGAAATCATGACTTGTCATGTGCGACATGACTTGCATGCCACGCTCATGGAGCGCTCGCGGCCGTTTCGTTAGCCTGATATACACCAAATTTCGTATTGAGTGACGTGACTGTATGATGAACATAAATGATAACTGGTAATATGGAAATCATGAATTGTCATGTAACACATGACATGCATGCCACGCTCATGGCGTGCTCGCGGCCGTTGCGTTAGCTTGAGATACACTAAATTTGGTACTGAGTGACGTGACTGTATGATGAACATAAATGACAAGTGGTAATAAGGAAATCATGACACGTCATGAGCGACATGACTTGCATGCCACGCTCATGGAGCGCTCGCGGCTGTTTCGTTAGCCTGATATACACCAAATTTTGTATTGAGTGACGTGACTGTATGATGAACATAAATGATAACTGGTAATATGGAAATCATGACGTCATGTGCGACATGACTCTCATGCCACGCTCATGAAGCGCTCGCAGCCGTTTCGTTAGCCTGATATACACCAAATTTGGTATTGAGTGGCATGACTGTATGACGAACATAAATGACATGTGGTAATATGGAAATCATGACTTGTCATGAGCGACATGACTTGCATGCCACCCTCATGGAGCGCTCGCGGCTGTTTCGTTAGCCTGATATACACCAAATTTGGTATTGAGTGACGTGACTGTATGATGAACATAAATGACAAGTGGTAATATGGAAATCATGACATGTCATGAGCGACATGACTTGCATGCCACGCTCATGGCGCGCTCGCCACCGTTTCGTTAGCTTGATATATACCAAACTTCGTATTGAGTGACGTGACTGTATGACGAGCATAAATGGCAATTGGTAATATGGAAATCATGACTTGTCATGTGCGACATGACTTGCATGCCACGCTCATGGAGCGCTCGCGGCCGTTTCGTTAGCCTGATATACACCAAATTTGGTATTGAGTGACGGGACTGTATGACGAACATGAATGATAACTGGCAATATGGAAATCATGTCTTGTCATGTACGACATGACTTTCATGCCACGCTCATGGCGTGCTCGCGGCCGTTTCGTTAGCTTGAGATACACCAAATTTGGTATTGAGTGACGTGACTGTATGATGAACATAAATGACAAGTGCTAATATGGAAATCATGACGTGTCATGAGCGACATGACTTGCATGCCACGCTCATGGAGCGCTCGCAGCCGTTTCGTTAGCCTGATATACACCAAATTTGGTATTGAGTGACGTGACTGTATGACGAACATAAATGATAACTGGTAATATGGAAATCATGACTTGTCATGTACGACATGACTTGCATGCCACGCTCATGGCGTGCTCGCGGCCGTTTCGTTAGCTTGATATATACCAAACCTGGTATTGAGTGATGTGACTGTATGACGAACATAAATGGCAAGTGGTAATATGTAAATCATGACTTGTCATGTGTGACATGACTTGCATGCCACGCTCATGGAGCGTTCGCGGCCGTTTCGTTAGCCTGATATACACCAAATTTGGTATTGAGTGACGGGACTGTATGACGAACATGAATGACTAGTGGTAATATGAAAATCATGACTTGTCATGTGCGACATGACTTGCATGCCACGCTCATGGCGCGCTCGCGGCCGTTTCGTTAGCCTGATATACACCAAATTTGGTATTGAGTGACCGGACTGTATGACGAACATGAATGATAACTGGCAATATGGAAATCATGTCTTGTCATGTACGACATGACTTGCATGCCACGCTGATGGGGTGCTCGCGGCCGTTTCGTTGGCTTGATATACACCAAATTTGGTATTGAGTTGGCATGACTGTATGACGAACATAAATGACAAGTGGTAATATGGAAATCATAACATGTCATGAGCGACATGACTTGCATGTCACGCTCATGGAGCGCTCGCGGCCGTTTCGTTAGCCTGATATACACCAAATTTGGTATTGAGTGACGTGACTGTATGATGAACATAAATGATAACTGGCAATATGGAAATCGTGTCTTGTCATGTACGACATGACTTGCATGCCACGCTCATGGCGTGCTCGCGGCCGTTTCGTTAGCTTGGTATACACCAAATTTGGTATTGAGTGACGTGACTGTATGATGAACATAAATGACGTGGTAATATGGAAATCATGACATGTCATGAGCGACATGACTTGCATGCCACGCTCATGGCGCGCTCGCCACCGTTTCGTTAGCTTGATAGATACCAAACTTGGTATTGAGTGACGTGACTGTATGACGAGCATAAATGGCAAGTGGTAATATGGAAATCATGACTTGTCATGTGCGACATGATTTGCATGCCACGCTCATGGAGCGCTCGCGGCCGTTTCGTTAGCCTGATATACACCAAATTTCGTATTGAGTGACGTGACTGTATGATGAACATAAATGATAACTGGTAATACGGAAATCATGAATTGTCATGTAACACATGACATGCATGCCACGCTCATGGCGTGCTCGCGGCCGTTGCGTTAGCTTGAGATACACTAAATTGTTACTGAGTGACGTGACTGTATGATGAACATAAATGACAAGTGGTAATAAGGAAATCATGACATGTCATGAGCGACATGACTTGCATTCCACGCTCATGGCGCGCTCGCGGCCGTTTCGTTAGCTTGATATACACTACACTCGGTATTGAGTGACGTGACTGTATGACGAACATAAATGACTAGTGGTAATATGAAAATCATGACTTGTCATGTGCGACATGACTTGCATGCCACGCTCATGGAGCGCTCGCAGCCGTTTCGTTAGCCTGATATACACCAAATTTGGTATTGAGTGACGGGACTGTATGACGAACATAAATGATAACTGGTAATATGGAAATCATGAATTGTCATGTAACACATGACATGCATGCCACGCTCATGGTGTGCTCGCGGCCGTTGCGTTAGCTTCAGATACACTAAATTTGGTACTGAGTGACGTGACTGTATGATGAACATAAATGACAAGTGGTAATAAGGAAATCATGACATGTCATGAGCGACATGACTTGCATGCCACGCTCATGGAGCGCTCGCGGCTGTTTCGTTAGCCTGATATACACCAAATTTTGTATTGAGTGACGTGACTGTATGATGAACATAAATGATAACTGGCAATATGGAAATCATGTCTTGTCATGTGCGACATGACTTGCATGCCACGCTCATGAAGCGCTCGCAGCCGTTTCGTTAGCCTGATATACACCAAATTTGGTATTGAGTGACGTGACTGTATGACGAACATAAATGACAAGCGGTAATATGAAAATCATGACTTGTCATGTGCGACATGACGCGTGCCACGCTCATGGAGCGCTCGCGGCCCTTTCGTTAGCCTGATATACACCAAATTTGTTATTGAGTGACGGGACTGTATGACGAACATAAATGACAACTGGTAATATGGAAATCATGACGTGTCATGAGCGACATGACTTGCATGCCACGCTCATGGCGTGCTCGCGGCCGTTTCGTTAGCTTGATATACACCAAATTTGGTATTGAGTGGCATGACTGTATGACGAACATAAATGACAAGTGGTAATATGGAAATCGTGACATGTCATGAGCGACATGACTTGCATGCCACGCTCATGGCGCGCCCGCCACCGTTTCGTTACCTTGATATATACCAAACTTGGTATTGAGTGACGTGACTGTATGACGAACATGAATGATAACTGGCAATATGGAAATCATGTCTTGTCATGTACGACATGACTTGCATGCCACGCTCATGGCGTGCTCGCGGCCGCTTCGTTAGCTTGAGATACACCAAATTTGGTATTGAGTGACGTGACTGTATGATGAACATAAATGATAACTGGTAATATGGAAATCATGACTTGTCATGTGCGACATGACTTGCATGCCACGCTCATGGCGTGCTCGCGGCCGTTTCGTTAGCTTGAGATACACCAAATTTGGTATTGAGTGATGTGACTGTATGACGAACATAAATGGCAAGTGGTAATATGGAAATCATGACTTGTCATGTGTGACATGACTTGCATGCCACGCTCATGGAGCGTTCGCGGCCGTTTCGTTAGCCTGATATACACCAAATTTGGTATTGAGTGACGGGACTGTATGACGAACATGAATGATAACTGGCAATATGGAAATCATGTCTTGTCATGTGCGACATGACGCATGCCACGCTCATGGCGTGCTCGCGGCCGTTTCGTTAGCATGATATACACCAAATTTGGTATTGAGTGACGTGACTGTATGAC
This sequence comes from Rhipicephalus appendiculatus, assembly GCA_030522465.1. Lineage (NCBI taxonomy): Eukaryota > Metazoa > Arthropoda > Arachnida > Ixodida > Ixodidae > Rhipicephalus > Rhipicephalus appendiculatus. The sequence goes on along the minus strand of JALIZH010005374.1, from coordinate 8,750 downwards.
GAACATAAATGATAACTGGTAATATGGAAATCATGAATTGTCATGTAACACATGACATGCATACCACGCTCATGGCGTGCTCGCGGCCGTTGCGTTAGCTTGACATACACTAAATTTGGTACTGAGTGACGTGACTGTATGATGAACATAAATGACAAGTGGTAATAAGGAAATCATGACATGTCATGAGCGACATGACTTGCATGCCACGCTCATGGAGCGCTCGCGGCTGTTTCGTTAGCCTGATATACACCAAATTTTGTATTGAGTGACGTGACTGTATGATGAACATAAATGATAACTGGTAATATGGAAATCATGACTTGTCATGAGCGACATGACTTGCATGCCACGCTCATGGCGCGCTCGCGGCCGTTTCGTTAGCTTGATATACACTACACTTGGTATTGAGTGACGTGACTGTATGACGAACATAAATGACTAGTGGTAATATGAAAATCATGACTTGTCATGTGCGACATGACTTGCATGCCACGCTCATGGAGCGCTCGCAGCCGTTTCGTTAGCCTGATATACACCAAATTTGGTATTGAGTGACAGGACTGTATGACGAACATGAATGATAGTTAACTGGCAATATGGAAATCATGTCTTGTCATGTACGACATGACTTGCATGCCACGCTCATGGCGTGCTCGCGGCCGTTTCGTTAGCTTGATATACACCAAATTTGGTATTGAGTGACGTGACTGTATGACGAACATAAATGACAAGTGGTAATATGGAAATCATGACGTCATGAGCGACATGACTTGCATGCCACGCTCATGGCGCGCTCGCCACCGTTTCGTTAGCTTGATATATACCAAACTTGGTATTGAGTGACGTGACTGTATGACGAGCATAAATGGCAAGTGGTAATATGGAAATCATGACTTGTCATGTGCGACATGACTTGCATGCCACGCTCATGGAGCGCTCGCGGCCGTTTCGTTAGCCTGATATACACCAAATTTGGTATTGAGTGACGGGACTGTATGACGAACATGAATGATAACTGGCAATATGGAAATCATGTCTTGTCATGTACGACATGACGCATGCCACGCTCATGGCGTGCTCGCGGCCGTTTCGTTAGCTTGGGATACACCAAATTTGGTATTGAGTGACGTGACTGTATGACGAACATAAATGACAAGTGCTAATATGGAAAGCATGACGTGTCATGAGCGACATGACTTGCATGCCACGCTCATGGAGCGCTCGCAGCCGTTTCGTTAGCCTGATATACACCAAATTTGGTATTGAGTGACGTGACTGTATGACGAACATAAATGATAACTGGTAATATGGAAATCATGACTTGTCATGTACGACATGACTTGCATGCCACGCTCATGGCGTGCTCGCGGCCGTTTCGTTAGCTTGATATATACCAAACTTGGTATTGAGTGATGTGACTGTATGACGAACATAAATGGCAAGTGGTAATATGGAAATCATGACTTGTCATGTGTGACATGACTTGCATGCCACGCTCATGGAGCGTTCGCGGCCGTTTCGTTAGCCTGATATACACCAAATTTGGTATTGAGTGACGGGACTGTATGACGAACATGAATGACTAGTGGTAATATGAAAATCATGACTTGTCATGTGCGACATGACTTGCATGCCACGATCATGGCGCGCTCGCGGCCGTTGCGTTAGCTTGACATACACTAAATTTTGTACTGAGTGACGTGACTGTATGATGAACATAAATGACAAGTGGTAATAAGGAAATCATGACATGTCATGAGCGACATGACTTGCATGCCACGCTCATGGAGCGCTCGCGGCTGTTTCGTTAGCCTGATATACACCAAATTTTGTATTTAGTGACGTGACTGTATGATGAACATAAATGATAACTGGTAATATGGAAATCATGACTTGTCATGTGCGACATGACCTTGCATGCCACGCTCATGAAGCGCTCGCAGCCGTTTCGTTAGCCTGATATACACCAAATTTGGTATTGAGTGGCATGACTGTATGACGAACATAAATGACAAGTGGTAATATGGAAATCATGACTTGTCATGAGCGACATGACTTGCATGCCACCCTCATGGAGCGCTCGCGGCTGTTTCGTTAGCCTGATATACACCAAATTTGGTATTGAGTGACGTGACTGTATGATGAACATAAATGATAACTGGTAATATGGAAATCATGACTTGTCATGTGCGACATGACTTGCATGCCACGCTCATGGCGTGCTCGCGGCCGTTTCGTTAGCTTGAGATACACCAAATTTGGTATTGAGTGGCATGACTGTATGACGAACATAAATGACAAGTGGTAATATGGAAATCATGACTTGTCATGAGCGACATGACTTGCATGCCACCCTCATGGAGCGCTCGCGGCTGTTTCGTTACCCTGATATACACCAAATTTGGTATTGAGTGACGTGACTGTATGATGAACATAAATGATAACTGGTAATATGGAAATCATGACTTGTCATGTGCGACATGACTTGCGTGCCACGCTCATGGCGTGCTCGCGGCCGTTTCGTTAGCTTGAGATACACCAAATTTGGTATTGAGTGACGTGACGGTATGATGAACATAAATGACAAGTGGTAAAATGGAAATCATGACATGTCATGAGCGACATGACTTGCATGCCACGCTCATGGCGCGCTCGCGGCCGTTTCGTTAGCTTGATATACACTACACTTGGTATTGAGTGACGTGACTGTATGACGAACATAAATGACTAGTGGTAATATGGAAATCATGACTTGTCATGTGCGACATGACTTGCATGCCACGCTCATGGCGTGCTCGCGGCCGTTTCGTTAGCTTGAGATACACCAAATTTGGTATTGAGTGATGTGACTGTATGACGAACATAAATGGCAAGTGGTAATATGGAAATCATGACTTGTCATGTGTGACATGACTTGCATGCCACGCTCATGGAGCGTTCGCGGCCGTTTCGTTAGCCTGATATACACCAAATTTGGTATTGAGTGACGGGACTGTATGACGAACATGAATGATAACTGGCAATATGGAAATCATGTCTTGTCATGTACGACATGACGCATGCCACGCTCATGGCGTGCTCGCGGCCGTTTCGTTAGCCTGATATACACCAAATTTGGTATTGAGTGACGTGACTGTATGACGAACATAAATGATAACTGGTAATATGGAAATCATGAATTGTCATGTAACACATGACATGCATGCCACGCTCATGGCGTGCTCGCGGCCGTTGCGTTAGCTTGACATACACTAAATTTGGTACTGAGTGACGTGACTGTATGATGAACATAAATGACAAGTGGTAATAAGGAAATCATGACATGTCATGAGCGACATGACTTGCATGCCACGCTCATGGAGCGCTCGCGGCTGTTTCGTTAGCCTGATATACACCAAATTTTGTATTGAGTGACGTGACTGTATGAACATAAATGATAACTGGTAATATGGAAATCATGACTTGTCATGTGCGACATGACTTGCATGCCACGCTCATGAAGCGCTCGCAGCCGTTTCGTTAGCCTGATATACACCAAATTTGGTATTGAGTGGCATGACTGTATGACGAACATAAATGACAAGTGGTAATATGGAAATCATGACGTCATGAGCGACATGACTTGCATGCCACCCTCATGGAGCGCTCGCGGCTGTTTCGTTAGCCTGATATACACCAAATTTGGTATTGAGTGACGTGACTGTATGATGAACATAAATGATAACTGGTAATATGGAAATCATGACTTGTCATGTGCGACATGACTTGCATGCCACGCTCATGGCGTGCTCGCGGCCGTTTCGTTAGCTTGAGATACACCAAATTTGGTATTGAGTGACGTGACGGTATGATGAACATAAATGACAAGTGGTAAAATGGAAATCATGACATGTCATGAGCGACATGACTTGCATGCCACGCTCATGGCGCGCTCGCGGCCGTTTCGTTAGCTTGATATACACTACACTTGGTATTGAGTGACGTGACTGTATGACGAACATAAATGACTAGTGGTAATATGAAAATCATGACTTGTCATGTGCGACATTTATTTATTTCACGATACTGCAGGCCAGCATGGCCCAGGCAGGAGTGACTTAACAAAATCAAGGAGAACAGTACAGAAATAATTGATAACAATACTAGTACCACATGCAATACAAGTTTTGCTATAAGGTGATTTTTAAACAAAGAAATAAAAGACAGCACCAATATAATACAACATTCTCACAATAAGTTATATAACAGTCTCAGCGATTCAATATTCAACATGACAAATGTTGTTCAAGGGCTTCATCAAAATTGTCTGCATCGCAAACAAACTCGGGCAGATTATTCCAATCCGAGACACTGCGGGGGAAAAAACTGTTTAAATGCCTGTTTTGGCAAAAATGGTATGACTTGCATGCCACGCTCATGGAGCGCTCGCAGCCGTTTCGTTAGCCTGATATACACCAAATTTTGTATTGAGTGACAGGACTGTATGACGAACATGAATGATAACTGGCAATATGGAAATCATGTCTTGTCATGTACGACATGACTTGCATGCCACGCTCATGGCGTGCTCGCGGCCGTTTCGTTAGCTTGATATACACCAAATTTGGTATTGAGTGACGTGACTGTATGATGAACATAAATGACAAGTGGTAATATGGAAATCATGACGTCATGAGCGACATGACTTGCATGCCACGCTCATGGCGCGCTCGCCACCGTTTCGTTAGCTTGATATATACCAAACTTGGTATTGAGTGACGTGACTGTATGACGAGCATAAATGGCAAGTGGTAATATGGAAATCATGACTTGTCGTGCGACATGACTTGCACGCCACGCTCATGGAGCGCTCGCGGCCGTTTCGTTAGCCTGATATACACCAAATTTGGTATTGAGTGACGGGACTGTATGACGAACATGAATGATAACTGGCAATATGGAAATCATGTCTTGTCATGTACGACATGACTTGCATGCCACGCTCATGGCGTGCTCGCGGCCGTTTCGTTAGCTTGAGATACACCAAATTTGGTATTGAGTGACGTGACTGTATGATGAACATAAATGACAAGTGCTAATATGGAAATCATGACGTGTCATGAGCGACATGACTTGCATGCCACGCTCATGGAGCGCTCGCAGCCGTTTCGTTAGCCTGATATACACCAAATTTGGTATTGAGTGACGTGACTGTATGACGAACATAAATGATAACTGGTAATATGGAAATCATGACTTGTCATGTACGACATGACTTGCATGCCACGCTCATGGCGTGCTCGCGGTCGTTTCGTTAGCTTGATATATACCAAACTTGGTATTGAGTGATGTGACTGCATGATGAACATAAATGGCAAGTGGTAATATGGAAATCATGACTTGTCATGTGTGACATGACTTGCATGCCACGCTCATGGAGCGTTCGCGGCCGTTTCGTTAGCCTGATATACACCAAATTTGGTATTGAGTGACGGGACTGTATGACGAACATGAATGACTAGTGGTAATATGAAAATCATGACTTGTCATGTGCGACATGACTTGCATGCCACGCTGATGGCGTGCTCGCGGCCGTTTCGTTGGCTTGATATACACCAAATTTGGTATTCAGTGGCATGACTGTATGACGAACATAAATGACAAGTGGTAATATGGAAATCATAACATGTCATGAGCGACATGACTTGCATGTCACGCTCATGGAGCGCTCGCGGCCGTTTCGTTAGCCTGATATACACCAAATTTGGTATTGAGTGACGTGACAGTATGATGAACATAAATGATAACTGGCAATATGGAAATCGTGTCTTGTCATGTACGACATGACTTGCATGCCACGCTCATGGCGTGCTCGCGGCCGTTTCGTTAGCTTGATATACACCAAATTTGGTATTGAGTGACGTGACTGTATGATGAACATAAATGACGTGGTAATATGGAAATCATGACATGTCATGAGCGACATGACTTGCATGCCACGCTCATGGCGCGCTCGCCACCGTTTCGTTAGCTTGCTATATACCAAACTTGGTATTGAGTGACGTGACTGTATGACGAGCATAAATGGCAAGTGGTAATATGGAAATCATGACTTGTCATGTGCGACATGATTTGCATGCCACGCTCATGGAGCGCTCGCGGCCGTTTCGTTAGCCTGATATACACCAAATTTCGTATTGAGTGACGTGACTGTATGATGAACATAAATGATAACTGGTAATACGGAAATCATGAATTGTCATGTAACACATGACATGCATGCCACGCTCATGGCGTGCTCGCGGCCGTTGCGTTAGCTTGAGATACACTAAATTGGTACTGAGTGACGTGACTGTATGATGAACATAAATGACAAGTGGTAATAAGGAAATCATGACATGTCATGAGCGACATGACTTGCATTCCACGCTCATGGCGCGCTCGCGGCCGTTTCGTTAGCTTGATATACACTACACTCGGTATTGAGTGACGTGACTGTATGACGAACATAAATGACTAGTGGTAATATGAAAATCATGACTTGTCATGTGCGACATGACTTGCATGCCACGCTCATGGAGCGCTCGCAGCCGTTGCGTTAGCTTGAGATACACTAAATTTGGATACCGAGTGACGTGACTGTATGATGAACATAAATGACAAGTGGTAATAAGGAAATCATGACATGTCATGAGCGACATGACTTGCATGCCACGCTCATGGAGCGCTCGCGGCTGTTTCGTTAGCATGATATACACCAAATTTTGTATTGAGTGACGTGACTGTATGATGAACATAAATGATAACTGGTAATATGGAAATCATGACTTGTCATGTGCGACATGACTTGCATGCCACGCTCATGAAGCGCTCGCAGCCGTTTCGTTAGCCTGATATACACCAAATTTGGTATTGAGTGACGTGACTGTATGACGAACATAAATGACTAGCGGTAATATGAAAATCATGACTTGTCATGTGCGACATGACTTGCATGCCACGCTCATGGAGCGCTCGCGGCCGTTTCGTTAGCCTGATATACACCAAATTTGTTATTGAGTGACGGGACTGTATGACGAACATAAATGACAACTGATAATATGGAAATCATGACGTGTCATGAGCGACATGACTTGCATGCCACGCTCATGCCGTGCTCGCGGCCGTTTCGTTAGCTTGATATACACCAAATTTGGTATTGAGTGGCATGACTGTATGACGAACATAAATGACAAGTGGTAATATGGAAATCATGACATGTCATGAGCGACATGACTTGCATGCCACGCTCATGGCGCGCCCGCCACCGTTTCGTTACCTTGATATATACCAAACTTGGTATTGAGTGACGTGACTGTATGACGAACATAAATGGCAAGTGGTAATATGGAAATCATGACTTGTCATGTGCGACATGACTTGCATGCCACGCTCATGGAGCGCTCGCGGCCGTTTCGTTAGCCTGATATACACCAAATTTTGGTATTGAGTGACGGGACTGTATGACGAACATGAATGATAACTGGCAATATGGAAATCATGTCTTGTCATGTACGACATGACTTGCATGCCACGCTCATGGCGTGCTCGCGGCCGTTTCGTTAGCTTGAGATACACCAAATTTGGTATTGAGGGACGTGACTGTATGATGAACATAAATGACAAGTGCTAATATGGAAATCATGACGTGTCATGAGCGACATGACTTGCATTCCACGCTCATGGCGCGCTCGCGGCCGTTTCGTTAGCTTGATATACACTACACTTGGTATTGAGTGACGTGACTGTATGACGAACATAAATGACTAGTGGTAATATGAAAATCATGACGTCATGTGCGACATGACTTGCATGCCACGCTCATGGAGCGCTCGCGGCCGTTTCGTTAGCCTGATATACACCAAATTTGGTATTGAGTGACGTGACAGTATGATGAACATAAATGATAACTGGCAATATGGAAATCGTGTCTTGTCATGTACGACATGACTTGCATGCCACGCTCATGGCGTGCTCGCGGCCGTTTCGTTAGCTTGATATACACCAAATTTGGTATTGAGTGACGTGACTGTATGATGAACATAAATGACGTGGTAATATGGAAATCATGACATGTCATGAGCGACATGACTTGCATGCCACGCTCATGGCGCGCTCGCCACCGTTTCGTTAGCTTGCTATATACCAAACTTGGTATTGAGTGACGTGACTGTATGACGAGCATAAATGATAACTGGTAATATGGAAATCATGACTTGTCATGTGCGACATGACTTGCATGCCACGCTCATGAAGCGCTCGCAGCCGTTTCGTTAGCCTGATATACACCAAATTTGGTATTGAGTGACGTGACTGTATGACGAACATAAATGACTAGCGGTAATATGAAAATCATGACTTGTCATGTGCGACATGACTTGCATGCCACGCTCATGGAGCGCTCGCGGCCGTTTCGTTAGCCTGATATACACCAAATTTGTTATTGAATGACGGGAACTTATGACGAACATAAATGACAACTGGTAATATGGAAATCATGACGTGTCATGAGCGACATGACTTGCATGCCACGCTCATGCCGTGCTCGCGGCCGTTTCGTTAGCTTGATATACACCAAATTTGGTATTGAGTGGCATGACTGTATGACGAACATAAATGACAAGTGGTAATATGGAAATCATGACATGTCATGAGCGACATGACTTGCATGCCACGCTCATGGCGCGCCCGCCACCGTTTCGTTACCTTGATATATACCAAACTTGGTA
>JALIZH010005373.1:0-29310 GCA_030522465.1 Rhipicephalus appendiculatus | reverse complement strand
TTTTTTATAACCTCGCATTTCGTTTTGTTGCAAGCACGGTTTTGCGGAAGCTCGTTCCGTCGTAATCGCGGCGGCAGAGAATCGCAGATATATTACTAGCGCCTAAAACATTTAAAAGGAAGAACCGCCATATCTATCAAGATTTCGTGGGAATAGATACTTTTCACCGCCGCCATTCGATGGGCTCCTCCGTTACGCAAGAATGACCGTAATGGATTCCCGCAGCTTTGCACAACCGCTCGCCTAATGCGAAAAGGAAGTGCAATGACATGAATGAGATACGCTCTGGTATCTAATGATGCCGAGAATAAAAACGCAGAGAGGTTGCGTAGTGCCCAAAATGTGATGGATGAGCTGGTTCTATAGAACACGTTCATGAAAAAAAAAAAGAAGTCTGCTTATGCAAATGGGTTCTGCAGTATGCCTTTCATGGAGAGGATGATTTGAGAACGGGCTCAGGCGCTTCTGAATTCGAAATAGGGAGCCTCGAAGTGTGGATTTCCAATTGCTATTTTGTTTGGTGACTGCTAGTTTCTGTTTTTTTTTGTTTGTTCGGTTTCGCTTTTTGTTTGATCGATGATACACTTTTACATAGTTGATTCGCTCAATGATTCTTCAAACTTATCAAGTTCTTCTTCTTTCTTCGTACGTTCTCTCTGTCCATTGCTCTCTATTCTATTCTTTACTTTTTCTGTCTGTCACTAGGGCAAACATTTATTCTTTATTTGCTTCAACAGTTGGTTTACCTATTTATTCATCGTTTAATATTTCATAATTGACAGTCTCGATCCCGCGTTCCTTCCTTCTTTTCTTTCAGACTTGGCAGTAAGGAAACCACAGTAATTAAATTAGCTTTTGCTGCAATGAGTAACGCAATGAATTAGTTTCGTGGTCTAGTAGTTTGGTATCATGATAAGTTACATTAGGTGAGTAATTATCTTTAAATTACTGATCACTTCTTGAATTACTTTTGACTAAAATATAGCAAGCACAATTCCCTTACGACATAATAAATTGACCAACAAAAGAAAAAAACTGTAACAAAGACAAGTTAATATGAGAGCCAGAACTCAAGCGCGAGTAGTTGAACTAATATCTCTGAAATTTCAGTGTATAATCACTTTAAGTAAGGTGTGCATGAACTTATTTCATGAATGATGAACTTTTGTTAAAGTAGTTTCAAAGTAATTGATTACTTTTCAGAAGTAATCGTAATGTAATGTCCATACTTTCAGCCAGCTGCAATTTTTATGTCAGTTAGTGACATTATTTTTTTTAATTTCAGAAAAGTAATAGTGATGTCATTGAAGTATCTTTAAGGAGTAAGTTGACGATGTCTGGTTTTGTCCTTCTATCATCCCTTCTTTCCTCTCCTTCCGAATTCATTCCTTCCTTCATTCATTCATTCATTCATTCATTCATTCATTCATTCATTCAACCAATGTATTCTTTTCGTTTTCCTTCTTTTTTGACATAGAAGATTTTGCAATGGTCGTTGCTTTTGCAAGGCACTCACGTTTCGATTCTTGCTCTCACCCTTTTTCTCACACCAATGGCGTTTGTTGGACATCCCAGCACGCCCCAAGTTTGCTATGGCTAAGGGAAAATGACACCTCAAACATACCCTCATGCTCGTTAGTTAATAAGGCAAGAAAATATCGATTGGCAGGCAGTACGGGACACATCGAAGGGAATGGAGCCATGGCCAACACCCAAGGGGCTCAATTTGCACGAAGCAAATATTTGTGGTTGTCCCCACGCCTCCATTTTGCAGGCCTGACAATAGCGAATAGAGTACGCAAATGTTTACACTGTGTCCTATTGAAATATACTGCATGGCACGCTTCGTGGAGTCGATACGTGTGCCATTATTAGAATGGTTTCTTTGTTCTAGCGATGGCTCATTGCAGTGTAATGTACTCAAACATTCGGGAAACGTGTTTACGGTGGAGTCATTTGCCGCACGAAATATGTGGAATTGAAAACTAAGGGAGAGACGGCAGGAATAGCCTCCCTACTCAGGTCTTCAAATTGATTACAAATGGTGTAGGGAAATCACACAATAAAATATGCAGGGTCTCTTATGCGTTTGCCCAAGACGACGGAAATTTGAAAGTATTTTTTCTCCTTATCTTTTTTCATCTGAGTATAATATATTGATTTTCTATGCAATACATGATTGTATGCAGAAAAGTTCGTTTTTAGATGTTACTTATGGAGCTCGTACGTATAGTGGTGTACCCGCTGTTCCGAGCAGCATGAGACGAATTCTCCTTTCACTCTAGTAATAGCAAAAAAGGCAACCCTCAGCTGCCACAGAACCCGGTGGGGAACTGAAACCAACGTGGAGAGGAACTTCGCCTTCATCCTTGAGAGCTCCACACTTCAACCACTGAGCTACCAGGGTGGGCACTTTCGTGAACAACTAAAGCAAAATCTAGACGGGCTGTCGTAACTTACCGGTGGAAAGTGCAGGGGATCTTCCGTGATTGTGAAGGTTTCTTTCAGGTGAGCTCTCCGAAAAAAGGGAGCAGCGGTGTTTCAAGAATAAGGCGTCCTATAAATAGCTGACCACTGTAAGGAATACAAGGAAAACGAAAATTAAAAGAATGTTACGTTAGCGTAAAGGATGTCAGTGGTAAAAGAGAGATAAAGATCAGAATTGAAAACAAGTGTGGTGACATAGGAGAAAGTGGGCGTCCTTTGTGTGGCTCGAGGTTTATTGTGCGCGGTCTTTGACGTGGCACAAATGCGATGAAAGCGGCGATTCTGTTCCTTGACAAAAATCTTTTGCTTCAACGATGCTCTGTTGTTGTTCTCTTTCAGGTAAGAGTGAACACAATAGGCGTGCATCAGACGTGGGGGAGCATTCTCTGTTGACAACTTGCTTTCTTTTTTTGCACTCACGCGTAAGGGTTTCAGCTTGTCTTTTTTTACTACGCTGCATTTTATTCTTTCCAACCTGGACGCGAACTGCGAGCGAGCATTCCTACACTTTTCCAGCTGCACAAAATGCGATTGAGTGAGCCAACCCAGGTCGGCCTAAAAGCGAGAATCCCGAGACATGTGACCAGCGTTGGGGACGACGTCGAAGATCCGTGCCCCAGGTGGCACGAAGGCTTGTGTGGGATTTTCTTGAGCTGCTCTTTTGAGTTTTCTTGAGAAAGATAGGAGAAGAGGTTGGCTTGTCTCTGTTATTAAGAACGGAAGCTAAAGCCAGTGGTGAAGTAGACAGAACTTTAAAATTATAAAAAATAACAATTTCCCCGTTTTACTTTAACTTCATAGCAGCTTGCCTTGAAGCGGCTTCAACTTCAACAAATCAAGCCCATCATTTCTCCTTATTTTCCACTACAATTTCACAGCGAAGGTATATGTACAAAGAGAGCTAGAGACAAAAAAGTAGAAGAAAGACAGGGAGTTTAACCAGCAAAGATATCTCTACTTTGTACTGGGGAAGGGGAAAGGTGGTGCGAAAAAAATGAAACAGAAGGAGAGAGTCTGTAACTACGCTACAAATACAGGACAATAGCATTGCCAAAAAAAAAACCAGACGTGAACATAACCTCTGAAGGGTCCCAGCGTGTCATTCAGTCCTGTTTCTCTTACAAACTGCAGCAACGCCTTCAAAGAGACTCGCGTTGATGTCCGAGGTAGGCCAGTGCCCTAGAATTTTGCTCCCGTTCAGCTCACATACCGCAAAATACCGAGCAAGCACCCCTTTCCCTTTCCGGGAGAATTGGAATATGCGCCAAAATTGGATAGCTAAGCACTGCAACCACAATTAACACTTCACGAACATTAGGGTCTATTTGAAGATCAGTTCCGAGACCTGGTGTGGCTCTGTGCTAGAATACTTGATTGCCACGCCGAATGCTGGGGTTCAATTCCTGCTGGGACCCTGACATTCACTCTTTGCATTCGTCTGGTCAACGCTGATGATGTCAGCTTTTTCGTAACGCCCTCTACGTTAAAATTACCAACGTCTGTTCTCGCCGTTCCTGGGTAGATATAAACTGTCAATCACCTGTGGCACATACCCGCATACCTGTAGCACATATCCGCCCGTGGTGTACGGGTATGTGCCACACGTGTCTGGCGAAAAGGGTTTGACGACGTACGCGACGGGATTGTCACATTATTCATGTCATGACCAGCGAGTCATATTCGTCAAACCATCTTAGCCTCCCATACTAATTTTGGTTTACTCCAATAATGGGGTGATCACGAGACCACACAGACGTAGGCGGACAGACAGACAGACAGACAGACAGACAGACAGACAGACAGACAGACAGACAGACAGACAGACAGACAGACAGACAGACGGACAGACAGACAGACAGACAGACAGACAGACAGACAGACAGACAGACAGACGGACATGCTAAAAGTGTCTGCAGTACGCAAAGAAATGCTTCACATTTAAAATGAAGTAGTCGTGGAAATCACCTTAATCTTTACAACTTTACAAGTTGGCTTTTTTTGCAAGACAGGCCCGTCTTACAGACAAAGCATACTTTACAGGCCAAAATTCACATTTCGAATCGATAAAAATCCTCCTCGCGCTCCTATGCGCCCTCTCCCGCTTGATCTGAGGGCATGCTAGGACGCATAATAAGTTCCTGCTCTGTTTGGTACAAAAAGGACGTGCGCTTGCATGATCCTTGAACAATCGAAGTTAACGACGCTGAACAAGCCGGTCTACTTAGTGGATTGTCCGTGCACTGAAACTATGTAACTTAAACTGTGCAACTGAACTTGTGTAACTTAAACCTATGTCTACCCAGGTCAATGAAAATTTGACCAAACGCTATGGCCTAGTGCAGGTTTCTCAAACACACGGCCCGCGAACCTCTTGCTTGCGGCCCGCGGCCCGCACAAGGCTATGTTCGTCCCATTTTATTAATTTTAATAATAAGCATGTGCATGAGCTACACAACATGACTGGTCGAAAGTATTGTTTTCATGAAGCAGCACACGTGGTCACCATGTATTAAAGCGTAACCTTCGAAAGAAAAACAATATTTCAGATCGGCGTCCAGAGTTTACTCATTTCGGCGATGGGTATCGACATGTTGTTGGGTGGAATCCTGGCCCCAAAATCTTCCTAAGGAATGACGCCTGTATGGGATATGGGAAAGCTTTTCCTTTCAGTGGTAACGTTTGCTGACAATGTGTACGGACTAGCCCCCCTCCCCCCCCCCCTGTCTTTGCCTTCTTCCTTGACCCGGCCCTTCCGGGGCTGAATTCTGTGACTGTGGCCCGCAGCCCGCGACGAGTTTGAGACCCCTGGCCTAGTGTCACTAAGGACAACTAAATATGGAAAAGAAAATTAAGGTCGCCTAAAGTATTTGTTTGCCCACAACTCCGCCGGGGCCATTTCTTAATCACTTCGGTATTCCCAATGGACCTTTCCTTCCGTTTCTGGGGAGGCACAACCTCTTCGCCGTCTCGCGCAATCTCGTTATTGCAGTCGCCGCCACAGCATCGTCATCGTACTGCGCAAGGACAGTTGCAACTCTCTCTTTCTCCTTCTTTCTCCTTCTTTCTGCCTTCCGCATCCAGGCAGACTCAATCACATCGTGTTAGAGCGGAGCAAGCCTGTTGCTTTCCCTAAAAGGAACAAGCACTTCATACTCATCTTGATGCTGGGTAAAAAAAAGAAAAGAAGCACGCGAAAGTCAGTTCCCTACTTCCGTACACTCCTCTGCTATCTTATTTAGGATGTCGTTTCCTTTTCGAATAGAGCATTTCTCCTTCCTTTCATCTCTCTGTCTACCAAGGATGCACGCTTTCTCACAGAAAAAAGATGCAGCGTGGGTAAGCTGTGGTCGGAAGCGGCAGTGGGAAACCAAGTTACAGTGTGAAAAAATCCCAGTTTTGCCGTGATGGCGAAGCAATGGATGCGATAGCAACAAATTGTGACGTTAGACGTAGTAACGCTAGCGGCTACCTCTTTTCGGTTCGATCATGCGTAACTGTGGAAAACTCTGGAGTAAGGGACTACAGCCACTCCAGGGAGAGAAGAGGTTTTCATGCTGCCTGTTGTCTGAAGTGAAGCGGCGAAAGCATAACCCGTGCAATGGTATATTAGCCGTTTGCTGATGTCTGCTGAGATAGCGCATGCGCCAAGCACTCGCGACCACGCACTTATGATCAATGTTGGCAGTTTCTTCTCGAGTGACGCAGCCTCCGCCCCATTCCCCGACGTCCCTTCATGCTACTTTGCCCGACGGCGACGGCCATGACAAGTCGAAAGTGCCCTATATATTTGCTATTGCAATAAAGAAAAATCAACAGTGCTGAAGACACTCTCGAATTAGTCCTCGATAACAGCTAGACCTTCTTTTGTGAAAGATGGAGTGACCACTGATTGGCTGCAAATAAATGTCCTCAAGTAATTTAATTGTACCGCGTCTGTTTTTCTCGGGTGTGTCTCATTTTGAAAGTACCTGGACATCATAGGGTGGTTGCTAGTGAGTATCACTAACAATGGACCCCCTTAGTCATGCTTCTTACAGTACCTTTAAAGACGGTACTTGGAACCAAATTCATCTGTCACTGCGTTGGCCTACCTGAACTTACACGCAATACGTGACTACGATCGCGAATTCCCGAACAGTTCGCGCGATTCTCCAGCTTTTCAGCACACTGCACACTTTTAAGCGAGCCACTCCAAGTGTCCAGTGCCACTTATCTCTCCTTCTTTCCCATTTTCCTGCCCTTTTTCCCTATCCTGTTTCCTGATCCTTTCCATGCTGTGTACTACAAGGCGGCTTCCATGGCACGCTTGCGTTCAGGCTTCCATATGGCCCCGTCCGTCCCACTTCTTTTCTCCCTACTTCTCCTTATGCTCCCTGCCTCACTTTGTGTTTTCTCGCAATCCCCTAAGTCCCCCCCCTGCACATATTCCCCATTCCATTCGCATTTTTTTCCTTTTTTTCCCCATCCCAACGATGCCTCCACCCGTAATCGTACGCCTGTTGCTTCCTCCTCAAGCTGTCCGCTTGATTCTTGCATCCCGTCCCTCAGTTTCCCCGTTCCCAGGACTCCCTCTCTGATACAAGAGAGCAGTAAGAGTATCAGCAGCTAAGAATAACTCGCACAGACAAAATAACTCGCTTTTTGCGCCGGCCACTAATACCCATCTCTCTCCAAGCCGCTCGCATATACCCACCCTACTCAATCGCCTGGCGCTTTCGTATACGATGACCCGTTTCCGTGGCGCCGTGTTTATGATTCCCTGGTCGCCGCTGTTTGCTTTTCGGCGGAAAGAGCCTCTCTACCATTCCCTTCGTTGGCTTCTTTCTAAACAATTCCCCATCGCTGTCATTCTTTGTTTTCGTCTAACAACATACATTGTCGAGATTGCTCTCGCTGGCCTGTTTCTCTTCAAACGTTGTGATTAAGCCTACGGTTTCCCGACAAATGTGTTCTTCCCTTGTTTACAAGTGCCGTGAGAATGGAGGCACATGTTCGTGACATGACTGTTTGTATCACAAGATTTATTTTGTTTACGTTTTATTTGGCATGATGAGGTTTATTCTATCTATCTATCTATCTATCTATCTATCTATCTATCTATCTATCTATCTATCTATCTATCTATCTATCTATCTATCTATCTATCTATCTATCTATCTATCTATCTATCTATCTATCTATCTATCTATCTATCTATCTATCTGTCTGTCTGTCTGTCTGTCTGTCTGTCTGTCTGTCTGTCTGTCTGTCTTTCCGTCCGTCCGTCCGTCCATGCGGCCAAGAACAGCCTGCTAAATGTCAATTCCGAGCGCGGTTGTTTAGGTGTTTTGATTTTGCGATAATTTCAGGCAGCAAAGAAATGATTCTGCTTCGGCGGCACGCAGCTCTATATTCTAGCATCAGTGGCGCTGAGCCTCTGCTCGGGCACATCCTTTAGCAGCAGCGGCAGTTGATACACTTGCACCTGTCACGTCAGACATTGCTGAAGAAGAACTGGCTGAGGCTATTTTGTATAGAGGTAGTACATGGTTTACATTAAAGGGAGAACATCGTGAGCAGTGTGACTTGCGCGGACAATTTCGTGCAGCCCATTTCACATGTACCACCACCGACGGAGCGTTGCACGACTGCCTCGCTAACCGGGAGACTGCAGAAGGCAGCGAGTGGGCGCGTTCCACAACAGCAGGGACACGACGGCGCACACCACTATGGCACCGCGGGTGGCCGCCACGGAACCTGTCATCTCGCCACTGTCCTCCCCTCCTCATTGCGCTCTCCTCGCTGTCGCCGTCTTTCATCCTCCGCTGCACTTCGCGTTCGCTCTCTTTCGTCCCCGTTCACTCTGCCTGTTACGCCGACGCCGCTCCACGCAAGAACGGATGCCAATAGCTGCGCTCTAAAATTAGTATCACATATCTTGAGGTTTAGCTCAAGTAATCGACGCACGACAAGAAGAGGCTGCGTCCTGATGCCTTCGGTGATGCTGAGCCACTTAATTACCCTCGACCTACGGATATAGAAGCTATAGCTTGTGCGCAGTTTCGTGTGTTTATGGAAAGCCATCTTTCCAGTTCAAGCCACCATGAAATTGAGGCGTTAGCGAGGTCGTTCGGCATTAAATGATCCGGAAGGTCGATGTTCAGCGAGTCAACTTGATATACGGAGTTTTCTATTTTCACATAAAATATAGGCCTAAAAAACATATGATTTCGCAGATATATCAGGATTGTCTCTTGCTCAACAATGATATCTGATTAGTATAAACAACATTATATGTTTTAATGATTCCGGAATAAAACACACGCACAAATAGCAACATATTAGTTCAACCGCGGTGATGTAATGCCCATATAACATCGATACGGTGCATTTTTTTCCTCTGTGTCAGCGAATCATATCTTTTGCACTCTCAAATTTTGTTAAAGTGTAATTAGGACTTCCAGATATGTATTTTTATATGAAAGAGACATTAAGCAAAATACTCAAGATGATTGTTTTTATCTGTAGCACGAATAATTAGGCCAACTCTGCAGCTGTGGGCTTAGGTTCATATGTATAGAAATTGATCAACTATTTATATGAAATGATGCGTGGCTTCGTGATTACAATCTAAATATTTGCTACAAATTGATGCGCATGGTATTACTAGCTTAAAGGCCGTCTGATTGAAGAATTAAGAAGGTTTAGAAGCAGCGGTGACACAGAGCGATGCATCTAACTACTCGTCGTGGAACCTGATAGTCCGTTTTTGCGACAGAAATATTTTGCAATATACTTTTTCGATATGTCTATCCGAAAATATGTGCATAAATTGACGAAGCCTTGTTCATTTCAAATCTGTCTACTAACTCGGAAAAGATGGCCTTGCAAAAAATCGTGCGAGGCACGTTAATTTGATTATTTTATTTTACAGCCGACAAATAGAGCAATCCCTCAAATTTCATAAATTTTAGAAACGCTGTAACCGAAAGGCTGTCTGCGACTGGAAAGTTAACGTCGGACCAGCAGAACGTGCTTACTTATTCAAACTACCCGCCCCACAAATATGCAGACAAACCGCTTCTACATGCAGATAAACAATTTCAAGATTTACGAACGCCATCTCATTAAAAATTTAAAGAATACGAGAATGTGATATCTGCGGGACCTGCCGATATGATTAAGGGCCCTTTGTTCAAGAACTAATCTTTTTTTTTTTCAAGTTATTTTTTCTTCTTAGCCTTCGTTGTAAACATCAGAACAGTGTTTTCCCATCAGCTAAGCCGCATTTAGTACAGGCGATTCTGGCCCGAAGCTTACAATATGCATTAGAATACCGTAAGGATTTACTCATTTGGATGTGTATATGTACATAAAACTATGTTAATTTGCTGAAGCTTCACATGCATGTTCCGCGAAGGCAGCAATGTATATTTTAAAGCCCACTGTGCGCTAGTCGAGTCTCTCGGGACTCTAAATAAAGTTTGACCATCCATCCGTGGCTTTGTACACAGCAGGCAACGGTTGGCAACAACTGTGCAGTCGAAGCTGCCTTCTCGGCACATCAACAATGCGAAACAAGGAGGGCAATTTGTGTGAAGCCGACCCTGTTTATAAGCCTGTCAGCAAATTTTAATTTGTTAGTTTCCGCTGAAAATCCGCCGTTTTAACTATGTAGTAATACAATACGAGCGTAGTTACTGTGCCCCTGCCTCGTTTTGTGAAATGCTTCGCAAATTGCAACAGTTTCTCTTTGAAATCTTCGCCACAGATTTATCTTCGGAACTTCCGGAGAACTGTTTATTTTGCAATTGCGGTGGGAGCTCGCGAAGTTAACCACGCCTCGCACGCTGTGGTGCTTCCTCGCAGTGAAACATGCAATGGCACCTATTTCGCCTTTCGCAAACACCCCTGCGGAGCACCAAAGGCCTAACAAATAAGAAAAAAAAAGAAAAAAGAGCACAGAATTTCGATCTCTCTTTCAATATGCCGTCCGTCTACTCCCCAAACCATCGAAATTTGAATGACAATGCCAAGCGTGGTGGTATGTAAATAAGTGCAGGTTCAAGGGAACTCGCGTCGCCACCTTTACTCACCTTGTTTATACTTTTCTGCCAGAACGGCTTTTCTCTTGCTATAAGCTACCATTAACTTAAAAAAAAAAAACTTCCCCGTCTCCCGCTAAAGGGAATTATGTGTGGATGCGAAGCAGCGGGGAGATGGTTAGCTTGAGCGGGAGAAACGTCGCCGCTCCCGTTTCGCGGCAGCGGCCCGGGCGCTCATCGCGGCGCTGCACAGGAGAAAGAATGAGGCGAGCGCGCTCAGAATGAGGCGAGCTGTCGCATCACCTGTCGTGCGCGCTGCTCCGTAGAGAATTCCTAGAGGAGAGAACGGGGGCAACCGTAGGAGAGGAGAGAGAGGGGGGAGGGGACGCGCATGCGCTGTGGGACGCGGCTCCGTAGAGTAGAGGATTCCTAGAGTAGAGAAAGGGGCTGAGCGTAGGAGGAGAGAGAGGGGGAGGGGACGCGCATGCGCTGTGGTGGTGTGGAACACGGGAAGGAGGGACGGACTAAGCCCCCCTCCAAACCCATGCAAGCAAGATCAAGGAAGGGGGGTCAACCTGGGCGACAGACACCACCTGCCTAGCCATTGCTAAGCAGCCACTCTGTGCTCGCGGCCATGACTCTGATGACAGTGATAGTGGTTGACGGCCTTCATATTACTACAGTGTTCTGGTTCGCATAATGGGTGCTTCCCTGCTTCATGAAAGTGGCCGGACGCGGGACGCGGGACGGACATAGCCCCGAGCATAAGATGCTTTGCATCTAAAACAAGCGCGTTATTCTCTCCTGGCGTTTCTAGTTGTAACGAGACCGCACATAATAAACAGACAGTACTCTTCAGGTCGCCATTTCCTAACTTCTTCTTTATTCTCTTCTCGTTCCCCCCCCCCCCCCTGTCCCCTTGGCATGAATTACGTCGTCTTCTTCGTCAACTTCTTGAGCTTGCTTCACTCCCCCCCACCGTTGTTTTCATCCCTCCTGGGATGATATTTGAAAACGTTAGCTATAGACGCTGACTCGACGGTGCCGTTGGGGCCTATATACCAGACAGTCTTTAAGTGTCCCTGTTGGCTTGCTGTCTTGACAACAGGGAATGGCCCTCTGTGATTCGCACCCGAATTTGGCAATCCTTTTCTCACCAGCACGAAGTCTCCTACCTCTATTGCTGGGTCCGTTGTATTCTGTTTTTTGTCGAAGTTCCTTTTCATCCGCTCTCGGTACTTCCCTTCGCTTTCTTCAGTTCTTCTCTCCTCTGTCAGGCGGATCTGCGCCTCAACTCCTAAGGTCTTGTCAGCTGGCAAATATGTTGGTTTTCCCGTAGCAGCAAACAGCGGTGTGCATCCTAGAGCCGTTGTATAGGACCGGTTATGATGAGCTACTGCAGCTTCCAGACAGCACTTCCATCCACCTGGGAAGTCCGGATGCATACTTAAATACTGCTTGATGTCGCGAATAGCTCGCTCCGCTAGCCCATTAGCTGCTGGATGATACGGCGCAGTAAACCTGAGCGCCACTCCTCGCCGCTTTGCCCACTCATTGAGTTGGTTACTCCGGAAGGCTGGTCCATTGTCTGTAACCAACACCTTCACATTGTCAAACATCTTGCGGTTTAGAAAGGAGATCACACTGTTGGCATCTTCCTTTCCAGCTTTTGCTGCCACCATCCTTGTGCACTCATCGACGCACAGCAGGAAGGCTCGAGTTTTTTTCACACTCTCAGATTTTTTCCGAAGTTCAGCGAAGTCCATGTGAATCACCTCAAACGGTGTAGTAGAGTGCTTCGGTAATACCATCTGTTGGGTTGGCTGTCTAAACTTTACTTTGTTGATCTGGCACTCATGACATGATTGCACATATCTTTTTGTGTCCTCTTTCATGCCGGGCCAAGTGAACCGTTTGGTCAGCTTCATGTAGGTCCGCCAGAAGCCATCGTGACCACCCGAATGACAACTTGTGTGATAATGATCCAAAATTTTCGGAACTAGCGTAGGAGGCACTGCTATTCTTCCGGTTTGTGTGAGCTGTAAAGCTTCAGTGCCTTCCCAAAGTTTGGCTGCGCTTATTGTTTTCCATTTTACGTCAACAAGTACGATCCCCAATCTGGACATCGCGTCGGCGTCTTTCATTGAAGCTCCTGGGCGATGGTTCACTTCAAAGTCGAACTGTTGTAGCTCGCTTACCCACCGCGCGACTTTTCCTTTTGGCTCTGCCATTTTCAAAAGATGGGTAAGTGCCTCGTGATCAGTATATGACTTGAATCTTCTACTTTCCAGGTATGAGCGGAAGTATCGAACAGCCTTTAAAACGGCCAGCGCTTCTTTTTCCATTGTTGTATAGTTCACTTCCGCTTTGTTAAAAGTGTAACTGTGGTAACCAATTACGCGGAGTTGACGATTGCTTGGCTGGCTTTCATCTCTCTAGTAAAGTATTGCTCCCGTGCCGTAATGTGATGCATCTGTGTTGAGCTCAAATGGTAGGTCAAAGTCTGGTAGTGTAAGGACTGGATCCGACGATATAACTCGTACCAGCTCTTTGTAGGCCGTTTCACAGTCATCTGTCCAGCAGAACGGTACATCTTTTGGCATCACTCTTGTCAAGCATCTCGTCTTAAGAGCATAATCTTGGATAAATGCCCTAAAATGTCCGGCAAGCCCCAAAAAAAACACGCAGTGAGTGGACATCGAAGGGTTTCGCGAGTTTTGCGATGCGTGCCACTGATTCCTCCTTGGTGTTTTTCGTAGTGCCGTCTAGGACTCTGCCCAAGAAAGTCACCTTGCTCTTGAAAAATTCACTCTTCTTAAAGTTGACCTTGAGATCGGCTTCTGTCAAAGCTGTGAGGACCTGGGCCAGATGTTGTTGATGGAGGGCTTCGCTTTTAGAATAAACGATGATATCGTCCACGTAGACGTTGCAAAATGTTCCAATGAAAGGGTGTAGAACCATATTCATCATTTTCTGGAACCAGCTAGGCGAGTTCTTCCATCCGAAGGGCAGCCGGTTGTACTCGTAGATATCGAATGGGGTTGTAAAAGCGGTGTACTGCTTTGTATCCTCTTGAAGAGGTACTTGCCAGAAGCCCTTACATAGGTCGATCCTAGAGAACCAAGAACATCCACCTGTCTCGTCTATAATGTCATCTATTCTGGGCATAGGAAAGAGAATAAGATGCGTCTGGCTGTTGACGGCTCTGTAGTCCGTGCAAAGCCGAAGGCTCCCATCCTCCTTGGGCGCTATGGTTATTGGCGATGCATATGGCGATACGGACGGACGGATAATGCCTGCATCCAGCATCTTGCCAAGCTCTTCTTTCAGCCATGCTTTCTTTTCCCGGGTGATGTTTCGTACAACCGTTGTGTCATGCAGTTTGAATGGAACTTCAAACTTTGTTGTGCCTGGAGGATAGCCGCCTTTGCAGAATAATTCCGGATATACTGTAGGGATGTCATCTGATTTGGTCACAATGCGCATTTTGTCTCTGTTTCCCACAGGTTGCACATCTTGGCTCACTGACACACTGTCATCCCAGTGTATGTTAAGCTTCAGTAATTTCATGTCTGGACGAAAGAGTAGAAAGTCATACTCGATGCCTTCTATCACCAATGCCAGTATTTCTACGGATTGTGACTGGTACTTCAGACATATCCTTATCCATTCGCAGTGTTCTTTTTCTCGGCCGTCATATCCTCGTACAATCACAGTTCTGCCTCTGAATATGTCCTCGGGCTTCGCTTTACTTCGTTTTATCACCGAAACTGAAGCTCCGCTGTCTACAAGTGCTTGCATATTTTGACCATTTACTTCGAGTTCTATGTGCAGTAAACTTGATGACACAAGTTGGACGGTTTCACGCGTCGTAGGGGTAAGTTTAGAATTATTCCACGCTCCAACGCTGCATTCATCTTTCGAGGGCCTACTCTTCTTTACGAGAGTTGTGCTTCCTCTAACGTCAGAACTGACGCTCGCGAAATCCATCGAGTGCTTGTCGCTCAAGTAGCTAACGCTTGGTGTCTCTGAAATATCTTGTTTGCTTTTAAAGCCTCGTTCAGCCCAAGGATGCGACAATAGCTTGAGTAGTTGGAGAAGCGCTTCGGGTGTTTTAGGACAGTGTATTAGAACCTGTCGTTGCAAATCTCTTGGTAAGCCATGTATGATAAGAGAGAGAAGTGACGAGGTCGACAATCCAGGTTCAGCTGTGCGAAGAAGTCGCTGTTTTTCGAGAAAATACTCGAGTGGCGTTCCAGACTTAAAGCGGTAGAATATTGCCTCATGCCACCGCTCAACCGGATTCTTGTTGAAAGTGGCCAGGAAACTTTCTTTCCATTTACCCCAAGGTTCAGGCTCCTGATTGCAATATCGCCACTCATGCCACTTTTTTGGTACCCCGCGAAGGAACTGTCGCATATTTATCACCAAGTCTTCGTCAGACCGCCATCCATTGTTTTTCGCAGCTTGTTCGTAGTAAGCTATCCACGCTTCTGGATTCTCGGACACATCGTCAAATACGTCTGGTTGTATTAGTCGCGATGGTTGCTTTGCCCGCTTCGTCAGCTCTGCAGCGAGAGTCTCAATAACAGTGTTTTGCTGCGAGATTTGTTGCTGTTGAACTGTAAGGGCTCGCAACACGGTCGTTAGGTCGTTAGGCGATGCCGGCCAGATCGTGGAATTCCTTTGGAGTGGTGTCAGCACCAGCTCGTTGAAAGTACTTAGAGGAATGTTTACTTTCACAAAAGCTCTCCTGGAAAGTTCCTCTGAAGACATGGAGGCTTCATTCAGAATGAGGTTCAGAAGCTCACCTGTAGTGACATATTCAGGAAGTTCCACAGCGTCGTCGTCCTCGACTTGATATTTCTTGAATACCGCAGAGTCGCTGCGGTTGTCCACAAAGAAAGTCACCCACATAACGGCTCTTGTCGTCGGCTGCGCCAAATTATGTAACGAGACCGCACATAATAAACAGACAGTACTCTTCAGGTCGCCATTTCCTAACTTCTTCTTTATTCTCTTCTCGTTCCCCCCCCCCCCCCCCCCCCTGTCCCCTTGGCATGAATTACGTCGTCTTCTTCGTCAACTTCTTGAGCTTGCTTCACTAGTCTTTCTTGCGCAATTCGTGACGCAAGAGCAGTGATTCCCGTGACGTCCTTACGGTGCATACTCTCGATGTGCCCACATACACGAAATATCAGATGTGAACTGTCTCCTACACTGGTTTGGCATGCAGCCGCCCGCCCGTTCTTCCTTGTCTCGCACTACTATCGTGTGTGTGTGTGTGTGCGCGTTTGTGTGCGTGCGTGTGCGTGTGTGTGTGTGTGTGTGTGTGTGTGTGTGTGTGTGTGTGTGTGTGTGTGTGTGTGTGTGTGTGTGTGTGTGTGTGTGTGTGTGTGTGTGTGTGTTTGTGTGTGCGCGCGCGCAAGTGGAGATAACAGCACGTAGCTGACAAGCATGAAATCTGGATAGGCTGAACGCTTAGTCCCCATTGTACACTGTCAACTTTTATGAAAGGGAACAGGCGAGCGCGTGGCCTGCGCGCTGCGGCGGCTGCTTGCAGCGCCTTCAAGCTGGAGCGAGGGCAACTTTACAGCCTCTATTCGCGTCATCTAGTGGCGAGCAAAACAACCAGTCGTTGGTGATATGGAACCGGCGGCAAGATTGCAACCCCCTCCCCCCTTCAATGCGATTACTCAAGCGCGCGGCGATTACGCAAGAGGCCGGTTGAGTTGGGTAGCGCCACCAACGGCGAGCGGTTGAACGAGATCAGGGGACACGCGCTCCCATGGGAACCCCGCTACCTGGGCAGGTCAGGAGTAGAGTAGGCCATGGTCGTGAGATGGGGTATAGATACAGACGTCCCATCATTCCCACTATCGTTCGAGGACCTACTTGTCTACACCGCCATTTCTGTACACTTACCGGCGCCGGGTTTTTCCCAGAATTATGCCGTTGCCTCCAGGCCGGAGATCTGCAACGCATAAATGTCTCGCTTAAAATAAGGTTGGGAGTGAGCCTGAGTGCTATTTACTGTAACCACGTGAGAGCGGCATGCATCCGTCACTTGAAAGTGGTCCGCTATAAGAACAAGAGACGTAGTTTATACAGGGTACAATGTACTCCAGCATGGGAAGAACCAGTAAGGTCTTCCCTAATATCCAGCAATTAAACTACTTCTCGCGTTCAGAAATGAAGAGAATAATTCGTAGTAATATTTACCATAGTATGGAGGAGGCTGTATTCACACGCCTGTGCATTTTCATTAACAAAGGTAAACGCTCCATACTTGTGAAAACACTCAACAACGTGAGAAGTCTGTGCTGTGCGTTTAGAAAAATGTATTATACCATAGACGGTAACCATGAATAACAGTTCAACATAAAAAATTTCGCTAGATATGTGGTTACAAAAATCACAATACAGAAACAAACATGGACATACACATTTACACAATTGTACGAACATTTAGTCGCAAACGGCCGGGCATACATTACACATCACATGGTAAACGAGAAAGCACTCAATCAGCAACGACATGCATCCTCCCATCGCTTTCGGAGCCAAGTACCATTTGACAAGCACACGAATGCCACTGTAACCGACCACATCAAACAACCTGCGATCCCCTAAAACATTCTTCAATTTTTCAACCATCTTCAAGTGATCCGAAGATTGCGATTGCGCCAAATCGTGAGGAATGTTCTATATCCATCGTCTTTTAGCCTAATATGTATAGAATTGTGCTAAATATCTTATTTTGTTACAGTAGTTTTCTGTGGAAAGTAATGTTTTCTGGCACGACGTGAAAGAGCATGGACTCATTCGCTCTCTTGACCTACATCGGGCGGCATCGGGAGGGCGTGTTCTTCCCACGGCGAGGAAAAAGCCCCGTTTCCTTCGCCGAACGCCCACAGTTTATCATGCCCCTACTAAAATGGCGGCCGCAGCCGCCATCTTTTGGTGGGCACGGCTTCACTTCTGGGCAATAATTTCCACTCCAGCATTTTTTTTTAAACCTCCTTGGTTCTTCCTGGCGTTTTAACAACAGAGCGTTGAAGCGTGTGGTAGATCCTGGGTCGTGTCGGAAAACTCGGCGGGTATGCGCCAGGGAAAGCGGGTGTGTGCCAAGAAGGTCCCAGCATAGCATAGCCATGCATAGTATAGAATAGCAAGTAGATGGAAAAGTGAAGCGATGGTGAGGAGGGAGAAAAAGAGGAGGGGATAGGGTAAAGCATGGCATGACCTTGTACAGTATAGGAGGTATTCACGTGACGTCATCCGCAAGGGGCGCTAGCGCGGCGGTCGCCATACCTGTGGTCTCGCGCGCGAAGATCATCGTCGAACCACAACCAAAGTTCTATGCAGCACGTGTTATGTTGATATCTTACTAAGAAAACGGGTTAGTGAAGTGTAGCGCCGCCAAAAATCAGACTGTCATATGCCAGATCGCTGACGGACCACGGCTATGGCGGCGCACTCGCTACGCCGCCTTGCGGGAAGAGCTTAGTGAATACCTCTTATAGTAAACGAAGGGATGGGAAAGGAAAGGGGGGTGAGGAGGACTGATGCAAGGTTGAGTAGGAGGGAAATGAGGAGGTGAGAGGGTAAACCGTAACATAGACATGTACAGTATAGCATAAAAAGAGGCGGGAAAGAGAAGTCGTGGGGAGAAGTGATGTGGGGTTTGAGGAGACGGAAAGGAGAAGAGATCACAATATAGAAAATAGTAAAGATGAAAAAAAAAAGAACGAAAAAAGTAGCAAGATACAAAATAAAGAAACAGACATGAAACAATGTCGAAAGAAGAAGATGATGATGAATAAAAAAACTGAATCGGCGTTCTCCAGGTGGTGGCGCTTCCTTGCCAGCCTTTTCTCAGATTTTACAGGTGTGTAACTAGCTTGAACTTTTTCTTAGTTTGTAACAAAGTATGACACGAGTAAAAATGTTTTTCTGTTTAGCGTCACTTGAAAAACGATGACGGTTCCTCCGTTATTGCCTCGGCCGCATACAACCTCTCACCCATGCGTCGAAGGTCGCCGCCACGTCCCGACGCTTTGTTTGCGTCCCACGTCTCCTGCGGCGATAGTGCCCTCCTCGGCAGCCTGCCTGTTTGCTTGATGGATTAGGAGGAATTAGCGATGCTAACTGATGACTCTTCGCATGCGGGACATGCGAAGTCCACGGCCTACGTCACGTCAGTCGCGAGGGGAGGCTCTGTCACGCGTTCCTGCCCGCAACAGCCGCAGCTTCCGGCATCCGATGCAGTAAAGCATGAGTGATGATTTAGAGCCACTCGGTGGGCGCTATGTGGTGGGAGCACAGATGCTTTTTTGCAGCCTTCATATTCAACCATAAAGACCACAGGTCATGACATGTAGATATTTTTTTCTCCTTTCAGCGAACTGGGCTGTTGTCGTCGAAGAGGAAGCCTGGCATCGTGCCAGCAAATGAAGAAAGTCAACAAGGGAAAAGCGATAATAATTGTTGCGTGTTACTTCTCCAGCTCGAACATTGAAGCAACCAAGCGTGCAAAAAAAATAAACATCCTATTCCTATTGCGGCAATAAAAGCTGCCGTTCTTCGCTGTTTTTTTAGAGCGAAACTTAGTGTACCGTTTATCATTGTCGTCGTCGAAGTCGTAGTAGTAGTAGTAGTAGTAGAAGTAGTAGTACTAGTGGTAGTACTACTAGTAGTAGTAGGGGTGGTAGTAGTACTACTAGGTGTAGCAGTAGTAATAGTAGTAGTAGTAGTAGTAGTAGTAGTAGTAGTAGTAGTAGTAGTAGTTGCACTAGTAGCAGTAATTGTAGTAGTTGTAGTAGTAGTAGTAGTAGTAGTAGTAGTAGCAGTAGTAGTAGTTGTAGTAGTAGTAGTAGTAGTAGTAGTTGTAGTGGTAGTAAAGTTGTGGCAGTAGCAATAGTAGCATTAGTAGTTGTAATACTAGTAATAGTAGTAGCAGTAGGCGTCGCACAGGTCGCGTAATCATAGGGGGAAGAAATGAATAAAGAAATAAAACGAAATTGGGTAATGATGGCGGGGAACTCGCAGATTGTTTTTCTTTTTTTTTGCATAGTTGCACATATTGATCACGCAATGAGAAGCATCAAGCCGCAAAGAGCGAAGATAGATCCCACGTAGATGACACAGAAATTATTGCAGCAATAACGACAAGAGAATTTCGCAAGCTCACTCGGCGGAAGCGCAAAAACAAAAGTCGATATATTTAGCTGATATTTATAGACTTCGTACCTTGCGATGGAGGTTAGTAAATCTGCACTGACACAAGGAAGATACTAGCCATAAGTCATTTCCGCTTCCGGGGCGCGAAAATAGAGATATGAGCCAAGGAAGGCTTCTCGGGAGGAAAACCGGATGATAAACTTCGCCGCCGCTATTGAACGCAAGTTAGGGCCGGAAGTGATGAAGACAATTTCCGTCTACAAAAGGGCTTTACGAATGAGTCCTGCCCCAGTTGCAGTATTACGACGAGATGCTCGACAAATGAGAATGTAATAGCTTTATTGACCATTGTTTTTGTTTACATAGTTAAAGCCAATTGTATGCACCTAATTTTTGTTCAATGTCTTTAAAAAGATGTTTGTGCATAGCTGTGGCTCCGGCTACTCCTCGCCTCTTGCATAATAATTTGCATCCTGAAACTGTAAATAATCATAAAACAACTCAAACTACACGCATGGAAATGTCCATTTATAACAGGCAATGTTCACACATCCTAATATGTTCACGCACAATAAACGTGTATGCTGTATCTTGATCTTATAGCGGGATGCGACACTTTATTTGGAAGCCTATTAAGTGCGGAGCACTTTAGGGGCCCAGGCTCTCGTGTGCTGTAGCATGCTGTCGTATGCTGCCGTCGTCGCTTGGCGTAACGCAGGCAAAACCAGGTACAGTATAGCAAGCTGCAGCATATTGAGCGCGCCCTCGCACCAAAGAGAAGTCGTCCTCGTTTTGTTCATCGAGCGCTTTGACGATGATATTTTTTTGTCTTCAGGTGCATGATCTTGAGATACCGTGCATAGTATGTAAGAAAAAAACCAGATTCAGTTCATTGATACGTTCCAGAAAGCATTGTAGATTGTAGAGATTGAGGGGGGGGGGGGAGGAGGGTAGGAGGGAGGTATGGGTAGGTTCACATCTCGGTGTTCCCATCCTTTCTTAATAAAGCTCTATCTTCTTTAAGAGAGGTGCCCCGTGACGTTATCAGGAAAAAGAGATGACGTCGTCAAACATTGCCATTATTTTCCCGTCTTCTATGGATTGTTCGGTAGCTACGACTTAGCGGTCCTATCACCTTCTTTATCTGTTCCTGAACGTCATTGGATCTTGCAAGACAGTGTTCAAAAATAAAATAAAAAAGGGACAGCCGCCGTGAGGGCATGTTTGAACACGACGAAGACTTGAAACGTCAGAACAAAAGAAGGGGGGATGAGCAACAAGATAATTTATTATGATAATCAATTCACGAGGAGCCGCGTTCTTGCGCAATTAATGCGGCACGCGCATAAGCGGCACTGGATAATTAGGAGAGCACTCTTGACCTGGCGGGCCCGTGTATATGTTAATGAGCCGTCGTTAATCGCCGGGTACGCTAATATCACCGAGGAGTGTATTAATGAGCCGCCTTGTACTCAAAAAATGTTTCCAATTCATTTTTACTTCGTTACGTCACGCTCGACGTTGGACGTCTTCAGCGTTCTCAAATTCACAAGGATTGAGTGAGTGAGGGAGAGACATTTTGAAAGAAAGAAGGCTGGAAGGTTCAGTGCACCGAAAAATTTCGTTTGCTCTCGTGCGTTTGATAAACGGCGCGTAAATCTGAAACCAGAAGAACAAAACCATAATCACAAGTGGCAACTACTGCGCACTATTACTGCAGAATGATTTACGTAGAGTTTTATGAAGTCTAGTTTAGTCTATATGTTGAAACTTGGAATGCATTTCAAATGAAATTGTTCAGTTTCATTGTGTGGATGACTTCATCGCAAAACTGGAACCATATTTCGATTGCGCATAAACACATACTTCGCAATATAGCAGTGTTTTGTCTGGGCAAGTTGGTGCGATATTTGCGAAAATAAAACAGCACGAAAGATGGGACGAAAGACGGTCCTGTCATACTGCCTTTCGTCCCGTCTTTTGTGCTGTTTTATTTTTGCCAATATAATTCATATTGAGCATACTGAACAGAAAAATGCTCCTGTAAATGTGTGGTGCATTCAGATTTGTGATGTTATTGAGTAATTATGTTATAACTTCATTTAAGTCGTGTGACTATTGTTGCGAATTGCTGAAAGCATTACTTTTTTTTCTTCTGTTGTGAGCTAGGAAAGTTGGATTATGTTGATTGCCAGAGTGGTTGTTTGCTAATTTGTGATGTGTTATTCTGTCTCCCTACTTTTTCTTTTTTCTCAGTTTTGTGACTCCCACGCTTATGTGTATCTTTAGCGTACACTTCCTGTATGGGCCTGGGCAACGGCTCACAGTATTGTTAAATAAAAAAATAAATCAGTCAATCAATATTCCGCAATACAGTTCTAAAGAAGGGAACTTGTTCGAGGTGCTCGTTTCTTCATTACACACAGAAAATGAAACCAACAGACAATTAAGGCTAAGGAAAAGCATTGGGGATATCATTTGTGTTTTATTTTATGCAACACTACTGTGTTGATTTTCACTTAAATTGAGACCCTTTCGGTCGGTGGGATCCGAACGCACAACCTTCTAATTGCGCGTCCGGATGTTCTACCAGTTGAGCTACGACGGAAAGCACTTGGTCGTCCACATTTCAAGGTATTTAAGTGTAATCTATTGATGTGTTAGCAAGCGCCGCTAGGAGCCCAGGGGGCGAGTGTGGAACACTCATTTTGCTGGAGGGCGTCGCGTGGCACGTGATCTTCGCACGAGGGGGCGGCTCACCAATAAATCCATCCCATGCTACCTAAGACATTAAGTCTTCCGGGACAAACCCTCGCTAGGAAAGTGCAGGGAAATGCTTGAAGGGAGATAATTCGAAATGTCCCGGTTCTTCGTCAAACACAACCAATGAAATCAACGGAGAACTAAGCTAATGAAAGCATGGGGGAAATATGATTTGTTGTTTATTTAAGTTTAGTATGGTAATTCTGACTTATATTGAAAGGTATAAAAATGGGCGAAAAGTAACCGCTTCCAACGGTGGTATCCCAACCCACAACCTTCGAATTACAGCTCTGTGATTTCTTAAAAGCTGCAGCACCTATCTACAGCTCCCTCTACTTCTATTTCGTCTTCAAACTTATATCTGTTACATGTTCTCCATTTCTGTTTCGTCACTCATGTTGACGCCACAGACGGAGGATGACGAGGCGGTAACGCCGGTCAATTTTCGCGTTTGATAGAGCATCTAAGGTTTTCACCTTAAAAAAGGATCCGTTTCTACGCCCCTCTTTTCGCTCATTTGAGCAATTTTAGTGCTAAAAGGCATTGACCCAGGCCCGCAGCCAGGAATTTTTTTCTAGGGGGAGAGGGGGGGGGGGCGGGGGGGGGGGCACGTGTTTTGGCGGCCTTTGAAAAATACCACCTATTTTCAGTATTTTTCTTCGGTAAATCCGAATTTCTGGTGAGGGGGGGGGGGGGGGGGGCTAGGCCTTTTTTCTGGGCTACGGGTCCTGCATTGACCCCTAAGTTTGGGTAACAAAATGGCTGTTTAGTTTCACTTTCTATATTTCACTTAATTTTTCCGTATTCGTTTTCCGTGTATGTTGACACTCGAAAAAGGGGGTGCTATCATGGACACTGTGAAATTCCGCCATATTGGTCAAACTCCGTAATGGCGGCTGTTTAAGCCAATCAGAGAGGTGCTAGCAGCCCTCTGGACCAATCAGAGTTGACGAGATTGCGGAAATTCTACAGCGTTCACAATAGCACCCAGGGAGAAGATACCCCACAACGGTTTTTCTTTTTTTCATCTGAGGCCTCATTCTATCTTGACTGGTTCTGATTTTGTTCACCCCTAGTTCAAGAGAAAGCTACCGCGCCCGACGTGCAAAAAAATAAGAGCCACTGTGTTTGTTCGTTCCAATTGACTTCCTGAAACGAAAACGAAACAAAGGTGTCTTGCGATGGACGCTAGTGTAAACAATAAATCACTCGAGTCCGAAGAAAAGAAAGGCGCGGTTGAACGAATGCCAAAATGGGAGGGAGAGTGGAGTGGGTGGGCGTTGGTTTTGAGAGTGGGGGAGTGTAAGGCCAATACGCTCGGCTCCGAAGAAGGTCCTGAAAAGGTGGCCCTCTCGAAAAGAAGAATGGCTCCGCTGATTGAGTGCTGTGGCAATGGCGGGCGTCAACTGGAAGACGACGTGGCCTTGCGTCAGTGTGGCGCCAGGCCAGCTGGTTAATCACGGGACCGTGAAAAGCATTGAGTACGGGAAACAAATGGTTGTCCCCAGAATGCTTGGACAGCTTGAAAAAAGAAAAAAAGTGCGGACGCGTTCAAGTGCAGCAATGCAAGAAGGACTTACAAACTCCCTCATGCATTCGCTTAAGAGGACTTTAACGCAAAAGCCAGCTTCTTTCCTTCTCAGTCGATGTATCGACGCCCCCCTGCGAAAAGCTTTCTGCACCTAGCCATGGTATTGTACTGCCTCAAAGATCGGAGGCATTTGAACCTTACTACACCTCATAGAGTTTCCTATAAATACACTAGAGGGAACTCTGGCGCTAGTGTCTATGGGAGCTGCAACACACGGCGCTTCAGCCAGCATGGGAATCATGGGTAGTACACAGATTTGCCTAGTCTTGCCTAGTCTTCGTTCTTTTGGCTGCGTGTGGCCTGAATTCGCTTTGCCGCAATGCGAAGTTGAGCAAAGGTTTAGCAGTTACCTTCACCACCTTGAACTTTTTAGGCTCACGAATTCAAATACGCTCACGAAGTTCAGAACGGTCCATTCTTTTATCCGAAACAGAACAAAAACGCAACAATAAACTAAGCCACAAGTGCGTTCGGAGCCGGAAGCACGAAGACTAGGCACATTTGTGTACTACCCATCATTCTCATGGTGGCTGAACGATCGCAGCGCCAGAGTCCCCTCTAGTTAATTTTGAGAAACTCTATGCTACACCTCACTTAGTGTCGCACTGCCTTCGTGATCGGCCAACCTTTACCCAAGAGACAGTCGCATGCGACGGCATCATCATGTGACGCCATAGTGATAACAAAATGAAGTCATGATGAGGTCACAAATTTTGGCCATTTGTGACGTCGTGGGCACGTCATATGGATCACATGGTTACGTGAAGGCACTTCTTTACATTGCTTTTGCTAACATAATAATAATAATAATAATAATAATAATAATAATAATAATAATAATAATAATAATAATAATAATAATAATAATAATAATAATAATATCTAGGGTCTTACGTCCCAAAACCACAGGATGATTATGAGAGACGCCGTAGTGGAAGGGCTCCGGAAATTTTAGACCATCTGGTGTTCTTTAACGTGCACTGACATCGCACAGTACACGGGACCTCTACCATTTCGCCTTCCATCGAAATGCGACCGCCGCGGCCGGGATCAAACCCGCGACCTTCGGGACAGCAGCCGAGCACCTTAGCCGTGCACTGTTCCACCGAGGCGGACGCTTTTGCTAATGCTAACTCCAACACCACGGCACACCGACGGTCTATATTTCCGCGTTTAAGGTGACCCCCAAAGCTTTTATTTATTTATTTATTTATTTATTTATTTATTTATTTATTTATCTATTTATTTATTTAGTTATTTATTAAATATACTTTCAAGGCCCGAAGCCACAACAGAAAGGAGGGGGGAATAACAATAAATGCAAGTGCAGTTAAAAGGGGAGAAAAGAAAAATAAAAAAAAAAGTTACAGGGCATCTTGTACGGCGAGCTTGAAATCTTTTTCTTCCATTATACAGGCGATGGAGGCGGGAAGTGATTTCGCCTTATTATAGAGGCGATGAGCAATGTTGTGAGATAACGCAAATTTAGTCGAAAGTATGCGTAACGTAAACAGAAAATTAAGAAAGGCAAGCCATGCCTTTAGACATCTAGGAGCAATTTGACTGTTCAATTCAGGACGTTTAACATACTTACAAAACTGCTGCTATAGCGACGTACGTTGCTCTGCTAAGAAGCACTTTAAGCTTATCCCCGACCCCGAACTAGGTCGCGAGACCCAGCTCGTTGCAAAGAGACCTTTCGGAAGCAGTCTCCAACTATCGCTTTTGTCGAGAAAAGTGACTGTGTTTTGGTCAGTCGCTCGCTTCACGAATGTTCAGCCATGTTACTGCAGTTTAAAATGCTTGTGTCTGTGTCCGCTTTCAATTGCCGCCCTCGATGTAAACGAATTCGCCCAAATCAAGTTGCGACTAGCCTAATTAATCAGTTTACGGTGTCAAATCGAGTACATAGGACGCCTATGGTTCGCTATTTATTCTCTTATATTGGCTTCAGCTTTTTTTTTTTTTTTCCAACGCAAAAACAAGCCACGGTGATGTTCTTTTTTTTTTTTATGAAACTTGGAAAACAGGGCGGATAGCGTCATGGCAGTAATAAACCGTATTACTTGGTAGACCTGCACAGCGGCACGACACGGCTGTCCCTTACTACCTTCAGTACCCATTAAACGCGTGCATTCCCACAACTTAGTCGTTGCTTGGAATGTAACTACTTCTTGTCTTTTTCACCGTTGGCTCCTCTGGGACGGCCTGCGGCAGGCGATAAGCTAAAACACTTCGGCCAGAGTGTCATTAGGTGTAAGAGAACAGCGGATGTAATCGTGCAAGTAAACTATCGCAGCGTCTGCAGCCACTGCTGGAGGAACTCCACCTTTATTCAACCCCTGTTTTTGGCTTATTGCGAAGAGTCGCCTGTCGTATGCTACAGAAAACGCGAACACAAAGTATTGTTGCAGCACGTGCATACACGGACGCGATTCTCCTGTTCAGTCTCTGGAGCTTAGCAAAACAGTCATTTGAACTAGTTGGTGTTGATTCATTGCAAATGCAAAAATGTTTCGCTGTACAAAAACAGGGGACGAAAGAACAGAGCGACGACACAGGCGCCTGTGTCGTTCTTTTCTTCTTTTTTACCTCTCTTGCAGCGCGCCCCATTTTTCGCAATTCTGGAGCTTAGGCTGGCTACATATATAAACTTATTTCTTTATTTGTTGGTTTTCGCACACATATGAGGGTGCTCCCACGGCAATGTGCGCGTTGTGGGTAATTATAGCATCTCTTTTGGCGCTCAAGCAAATAGCAATGCATGCCAAACTTGTTATGTTTGCTTGCAAAACGCACGGCCGCTTTATATCAGCCGCGCCTCAGGTTACCACAAACTTGGGGTTTTGGAAAGTGCTAATGCTGGGTAATAGCACTGCATGTAGTTGCTCGTGTTGTTCGAAACTGTACACTGTGGCATAATAATACACAGTTAGTCGACGACTTACCAGTTCCAGTAGCAAGAGACTGCGGCAAGCGTTGCAACTTCTTAAAAGTGAAATGGCGCCACACGGCATTATGAAATCCAGCATGAAATTATGTTTTAACAGCGAAGATGTTCTTAATAGACCATTTCACCATCTGCCGGTGTTGGCTAGGCGCTGGCTGCGAGGTGTTGATGCGCTGTGGCGAGAGTGAGGCACGCTAGGAAGAGGGAGGGCTATGCACTGACTAGAATGGCTGCAGTGAAGCTCGGTGGAAAGGTAAATGCTGTGTCTAGTCGAGGGAGTGGTGAAGGTGATGCTCGGTGGAAAGGGTGAGCCGATAGGAGGCGCGTCTGGAGTGGCGAAGGTGATGATCGGCGCAATGCGCATTGAGAAGGCCGCTGTCTGCTAGGAGTAGGCTCAGACAGGAAGTTTAAAGGCGAGTACCGGTTCTCGTGGCGTTCGCTCTTCCAAAATGGCCAATTACCGGTACGCCCCACTCGATACTTGACATATTTTACTTGACAGAGAGTGTCAAGTATATAGCAATAATACAACAGAGAAATACATACAAAATAAATTGCAAAACATAGAAATACTTAAAAATACTTGCGAAAACATAGAGAAGCAATAGGCTGGCGAGGGGGGCATGTCAGCTTCGCTGTTTCCACGGCTTTCATTGAGTGGAGCTCGATGCAGTTTTTTTTTTTTTTCTTTTTTTTTTTTCTTTTTTTTTTTTTTACAGCGAATGCGAAAAGTGTTATGAGATCACAAGGGCAGTTTTTGCGCCGTAGTTGTCCGCCGCCGTCGCTGCCGGTGTCCGTAACCGCTGTCGCACGAAATAAAAAAAAACTAAATAAATAAGAAATGCCTATGACACAACGGGAATCGAACCCGGCTCCTCTGCGTGGCAGCCCAGCACTCTACCACTGAGCTACACCGCTTTTTTTTTTTCTTTAATGCACCGCTGCCTGAAACTGCGGTGCAAACTGACCCTATGCAGGCTTCATGTCGGGTAAGGAATCGCGTTAACGTGTGTTGTAAAAAGTTTTAGAACAGTAAAGTAACAACCAGGCGTCACACAATGCGAATTGCGTAACGAGTGGGTCGTTCAATGCTACAACCCATTACAAATCCCCAGGCATATTTCTTCATCGTCGTCAGCCACAGCATCAACAAAGTGCACATAATGCGTTACAAGTGTGTAGCGGGTACCATGCTTTTCCGAATAATGACGAATGGCACAGTGGACGTTTCCCCACTACACAAAAGTTATGATGATTTATGGCGTAGTATGTACCATGCAAGTGCGCTTGTAGTAGTTGTCCCACGAGTCTCTAAAAAATGGTCTAGAAAGGCCGGTCTTCCAGCTTTCGCTGTGACTGTGCTGCGCATTCCGCGCAGGCCTGGCGGTTTTTGTTTTTTTCACCGTGTGACATGGGTGGCGGTAAGGACGAGAACATGGTCTCAAGAACGAAGATACAGCGATGACGTCAGCCCAAATGAATGGGACAAACACGCATGCGTATACAGCAAACAATCTTTCAGCCATCGCCTAATATCTCAACGTGACTCAAATGATTGAAACATGACCCAAAATGTTTGCGCTAGTGATTACATTCTACGAATTCGGTCTTGTCGTTGGACTATTCCGCGTACAAGACACGTATGCTTTCCTTCACATCTTTCAGCGGTAACCAGTGCACCGGGATTCCGCAATGCATGTTTGTACAACGCTGTAGACACAGTGTAGGCTTTGCGCCCCTCTAGGTGGCAGCTGTCTGACTGTTCCCTCCCTATTTCCTCTGTGTCCTTGTGTGTTTTGTGTGTCCAAACCAAACAATAACAGACTCAGAGTGCAGACGGTGACGGCAGCAAAGACGTGGTTCGAATAACACTTCGCTCCGAGGAAACCGTACTTCACGGTGCTTTAGACGGGAGCAGTGGAATTCCTCCTCAATAAGCTGCGTCGTTTATACATCGCTCCTCTTACGGTTTGATTGGAACGTGGGAAGGCGACGAGACCTAGCCTTGTTTGCTTGAGGCTTCGGGAGATTACCCGAAATATAATTCTAGGCAAAGAAAT
The DNA here is from genome assembly GCA_030522465.1 of Rhipicephalus appendiculatus. Lineage (NCBI taxonomy): Eukaryota > Metazoa > Arthropoda > Arachnida > Ixodida > Ixodidae > Rhipicephalus > Rhipicephalus appendiculatus. Next base: position 252 of record JALIZH010005373.1, on the reverse strand, counting down.
AGAAAGGATATATCTCGACGCGTCGTCGCAATACCTGTTTTTTTTTTCTTGTCAATCTTGCTGAAAAAATAATCACACGGTCTTCTATACGCTCGCCTGAGGCGACTCTAAGTCGATAAATAGTAATAATAATTCTTGTTGTCTAACGTCCCAAAACGAAGTTATGATTATGAGAGACACCGTAGTGGAGGGATCCGGAAAATTTCGACCACCTGGCTTTATTTAACGTGCACCTATATCTAAGCACACGGG
>JALIZH010005372.1:0-20349 GCA_030522465.1 Rhipicephalus appendiculatus | reverse complement strand
ACGGAAATTTTCCTCAACCGTACTCAATCTGACTCAGACTCACTAAACTTTTTTCTCAACCATACTCACTCGGACTCACACTCACCAAAATATTACTCACCCGGACTCACTCAGACTCACGACTCGATCTTTGCCTGAGTGAGTCTCAATGAGTCGACTCATGAGTGAGTTTGCCGACCTCTGTATAGCGGGCAGCGAAAGCAGCTCGGTGGCCATGCGTTCGCTAAAATGCGTGCAAGTTCGTCGCTCCATTTTCGCAGCCGCACTGTGCGTTGTGGAGGGATGCCTCGATGCGCTACAGCCGTCTTCTAGGGCGGGAACATGCGCATGCATCGTCTGACGCGCCATAGAGGGTTGAAAAGAGTGGGTGCTCTTAACCCTTTCAGCCCTGATTTTTTTAACAAGCAGAGAATTTTTTTTTCTTCTTGATTTGGCTTGACTACCACCTCTAGAGCACAAAAATAATGTAATCTGAGCACACCAACAGCATATAAGAAAAATGGCGCCATGTCCTATATATAGGACACCAGGGCTTAGTGGTTGTAAAGTGAAATATGGTAAATTTAAATACTTGAAATTTTGTACCCTTTTAACACGTGTAATTGTTGTGTAGCTAAACATATAGCAACGGTATATTCATTAGAGCGTCTGAAATGTAAAAAAGCAAGTTCTTGCGTCCATGATATACAGCTCCTCATTGCACTTGAAAGGTTGTTGTCTAATTATTGGATGCTTTGGAAGATCTAACATCGTAAAGATTGCTGAATCCGGCTTTGCTGCCTCAAAATAACTTCTGCCCATGTCTGTAAGGGCAAGCTGACCGAACTTCACTTCATCGTCGTCATCTTCTAGCTCCCGCACGTTCCTTGCATGTTGTGGCAAAAACATATTCAGACCTATTACGTACAATCTCGCTGTTAGAAACCCCTTACATATTAGCCAAGAAATCACGGCTGGGTTCTCGAGTGGAATAACGAGAAATCGGAAGCTTACAGAAGCACTATGGCTCTCGATAAAAATTCAAGAATTTAGGGCTGTGATAACCACTGAGCCCTGGTGTCCTATATTTAGGACATGAAAATTGTGCATTACTGCGGGCGACGCGTAAATGTTAGGGAAGAGTCACTTTGTAAATAAGCGGGTCAACATGTTAGAAACACCAGAAAAAAATATGGTAACTACCGATACAATAGTTAATCACTGAAATATCATCAAACATATGGTTTCGGCGATTGTCGTCTTTTTCGCCTTCCGCCATCTTGCTTTCCACTTTGCAGAATTCTGAGAAAGACGACGATGAAAGAACTACCATCTATGTCTGCGCAGGTGCTTTCACAATACCTCAGACACTTTTTTGAATTTCTAAGTTATTTAGGTCACAATTTGTAGCAATATTTGTTCGTGTCCTTTTTATAGGACACCAGGGCCGAAAGGGTTAAGGCTTGCTTTTTCCTTTACATGCAAATAATAAGAAAATTGGCTGCTGAATGCGCCGAAAAGAGAAGTTCAAGAAAATATTATTAATAATACTAACCGGGGTTTCACGTCTTAAAACCACGATATGATTATGAGGGATGCCGCAGTGGAGGGCTCCGGAAATTTTGACCGCCTGGGGTTCTTTAACGCGCATCTAAATCTAAGAACAGGGACCTCAGCGTTTTCGCCTCGATCGAAAATCGAGCCGCCCCGGCAGAAGTTCAAGGTAGGCATCTGCCTGAAATTTTGGCATCAGACTGAAATTCTGAAGACAGGCGAGGTCCTAAAGTAGCCACTTCGGTGCAAACCAACGGCAACCCTGCACGCGCAGGTCACTGCCCGAGTTGCTTTGGAATGTTCAACCCCCTAAAGTAAATCGAACAAAACCTAAAGGAGCGGAGCTTAAAAGCACCCGGAAACTTAGAAAAAAGGAGAAACTGATCCTGGTTTGAACGAGATTAAAACGACTTATACAGTTGTTCGCCGTTACAGGGGCGAAAATAAACGAAAACGTACACTATAGTAAAAAAGAAAGCACCTGCCTAACTGGCGGTCTAATATCTCGTGCTCCCGCCAAGTGCGCGCTTCACGGTTTCCATGCGGTCAGGAAGCGAACGGTATAGCGTGCTCACAAGTTCGCTGTTTTCCCGCAACAGCTCCCATTCTTCCTGTATGGCAGCCCAGAGCTGGTCCGCCGTGCAAACACTTGAACGCAAGCGCCTAGCCAGCCCGTGCTTCATCATTCCCCAAACATTTCCAATGATATTTATGTCGGGGCTACGGCTCGGCCACTCAAGCTCCATGACCGCATGGTCCTCCATGAAGAACCGCGCTGCTCGTGCAGTGTGGATGGGGGGCTCGGTCATGCTGGAACCAGAAGAAACCATCCGGGAAGGGCCCATCCAGCACGTAGGGTATGAACACGTGCTCCAATATGTCTACGTAGTGGTCCGCTGACAAACGACCTGGTATTCTGTGGATGGGACCCAGACCCTCGTGGGTGACCGCGCCCCACACGTTCACCACTGTGCGACCACTCGTGCGCACGTCCCAGACGTAGTTCTCGTCGTAGCTGAAAAAAAAAGGGCCATGAAGTCGATGCGCGTTACAAACGAAGCTGTTCAACATACGGCACTGTTGGCATAATGGTGGCTAATTTGGTACGCCCTGACTGTGAAGCGCCCGTAAACGTTCAAACCATAGTGCAAAGTTTATCAGAGCACGAGGCCAATGGCAACGCCGACGAGGGGAAATTAAGGTTCTTTTGCTCACGAATACCAATTGCAAGGCCGCATTCTCCGCTTCGCGATACGCGTGGACAATTTTTGTTATACGTGGGCTTCAGACATTGTGTTCAAAGACAGCTAACAAAAATCGTGCTGACAGGCGACTTCGTGTAATAGACGTCGTGATGACGTCATCGGCTGATGTAGTAACTAAAATGGTGCAGCGATTGAAACCAATTGCTTCTAGCACAAGCTTAGGAAACTCAGTATCATTATTGGTCTAATGCTTGAATATTTTTACTCCTGACACGGGTTTTCAATACCTCCGGGATTAGTCCACGGAGCACTTTTTCCGCAAGATAAACGAATACGCCAGCTATATATATACAGTTTTGCTGCGAGAAGCGCAGTGTTGTCCTTGCCGTACGGTACAAAATGGACTCAGCGGTAGTGGTCAGGACGCCAAACTCTCTGGCGTTGGTCCCACCGCGTGCAGAAAGTGGATTCGTCGGTGAAGATCACGTACCCCCCAATCTTCCGACGTCCAGTCGTCGTGAGCTTCAGCGAACCGGAGTCGCTGATGGCGATGCGAAGGCTCAAGAACTGGCTTTCTTGCGGCGACACGGCCTTGTATGCCCACTTCGTGCAGTCTTCTGCGCACAGTGTCCGGGCTCACGTGCAGACCGAGCTCATCGTGGATTTGCCGCGCAGTCATAAATGGGGTCGGTTGTTGCAGCGGCTACAATTAAAAAATCTTCTTCTGGTGTAGTTGACCGCTCCTGAACTACACGCGTGGCATCACCCATGCGGCCTTCGTCTCTAAATGCCCTGATTATTCTGTTAACAGTGGCAACGGGCCGATTCACTGTAGCAGCTATTGCCCGTTGCGACATCCTTTGAGCCATTAGAACTATGGCGAGGCGCTCCTCTCTTGGCACTCTTCGAGGCATCTTTAACAGGCGATTCTTAGATGCATGCTTTTACATCAGCGCACGTCTAACACCGCTTAAAAGTATTGTAAATTTCATTGGCTGTCGCCGCTCATGTATCAGCTATGGCACTATCATGCTGTTTCGCCTTGCTATCAACCTGAAGACACGCTACTGCAGAACACGTGAAAGAACTATAGATGTTCGAAAATTTTCCAGAGCCCCTACTACGGCATCCACAGCCTGTGTCGCTTTGGAAAACTAAATCCCATCAAATCAAACCACCCTTGCCTGAAGAGTCAGTATCCTATTTGACAAGATGACACTTCGCGCTTTTAACTACGCACTGAAATTGCTTTCTTTGCGTTGTATCCACGCATCTTCCTTGCTCAGAACACGCACAAATCAAATGTTCAGGCTTGTGTACTTAGATTTAGGTGCACGTTAAATAACCCCAGGTGGTCGAAATATCCGGAGCCCTGAACTACGGCGCCCCCCTCATAATCAAATCGTGGTTCTGGGACGTTAAACCCCAGATATTATTACACGCACAAATCCTGCGCTCCAAGACCACATCTTCCGTGCAGCGGGAACCGAACAGGAAGGCACTCTCTAAATTGCGAGAACAGTTCAATTCACGCTGTCTGAAAATTAATGAATCAGAACATGAACAACGCCACCGCATTTCAGATTTTTTTATTGTGCAACTTTTACAAACGCCAGGAACGTGCGTTTGCTCTGCTTTTTACCCTTGTGATTTCTTTTGAGCAGCAGTTGCGAATTCAAACTCGAAATGTGCGTAAGCTGTCGCACGCAATGGTTCATTGTCGAGAAAAGTATACGACAACGAACACCATGGGCGCGCGCGATAACGTAGCCACGAGCGAAACGTGGCGAAAACGGGATGCCAAGTGAATGCATTCGACCCGCCGGGCAGGCAGACTGGAAACAGAAATTTACTAGTGAAACCGACGCGCGCTCCATCTATCGTTAACTGCCGCAAGCATATCATTTTCAACGCTTGGCGGCGCTAACCTCAGTGCAAGCGAGCCGAGGCCACGCGTCGGAGCGTTCGAGTTAGAGCTGCTGTCGGCTGTACATGGCCAGCATGTCGGCCATGGTCTTGTTTAGACGCTCCGTGAGGCCATTGGTCTGGGGGTGGGACGCGGTTGTCCGGCGGTCGCTTGTCTGACTGTATCGCAAGATCACTTGAGTTGGCTCCGCAGTAAAGGCCGTACCTCTGTCTTTAATGAGAACGTCTGGGGCGCCATGACGCAGAACGATGTCCTCGACGAAGAACACCTCGGCGGCGCTGCCTTTGGGCAGGGCCCTTGTTTCGGCATAGCGATTGAGATAGTCGGTAGCCACGACAATCCACTTGCTCCCGACAGTCGACGTCGGGAACGGCCCCAGTAAGTCCATGCCGATTTGGTGGAACGGCCGGCCAGGTGGTTCGATGGGCTGCAGAAGTTCCGCTGGCTTTGTCGTCTTAGCACGGTGGTGCACAAATAAACGAAAACACTCAGAAAGGAACACGAAACACGGCGCAAACTATCAACTCAAAATTTATTGAAACAACAAACATATATATGTGCGCTTAGATGAACACGTGTTAAAAAACCACGGCAAGTAACATGACCGAGCGTTTCGCGACACATGATTCACCTGCTTTGTCGATAAGATACGCTTCTTCAATTTCACGCGCAACCCTATTATTGTACCTAGATTTCACTGTCGTATCAGAAAACAAGGGTGAAAGGTTGAGACAAACACAACGACGTAGTCCAAGTACACGAGACAAGCCTGGCACGTTAAGCCGGCACTATGACACGTTGGAAAGTCGCAGGTGCCGCGCAAAGGCTCAAGGGCATGACCTTGAACTCGAAGAGGCCGTCTGGTGTAGTAAAGGCGGTCTTCTCTCGGTCTCTCTCGTCGACTTCGATTTGCCAATAGCCGGTCTTGAGGTCCATCGACGAAAAATACTTCGCGTTGTGCAGTCGGTCAAGGTCGTCGCATATCCGTGGAAGAGGATATACGTCCTTCTTCGTGATCTTGTTCAAGTGGCGAAAATCAATGCGGAAACGTAGGGTTCTGTCCTTCTTCATTAACACCACGGGTGACGCCCACGGACTGTTCGACGGCTGAATGATGTCGTCACGTAGCGTTTCGTCGACCTGTTGCTTCACGGCCTCGCGTTCGCGCGTCGAAACGCGGTACTGGCTCTGTCGAACTGGTCGGGCACTATATTCTGTTATGATGCGATGTTTCGCGACTGGGGTCTGTCGAATTCTCGGCGACGCCGAGAAGCAGTCCTTCAATTGCAGGAGCAGTGCTTTGAGCTTGTCTTGTTTGGCCTTCGGAAGGCTCGGGTTGACGTCGGAATCTGGTTCGGGACCACGATTCGTCGAAGCAGGTTCGCCAGCATCGAAGAGGGCGAAAGAATTGCAGGCAGCCACGCATTCGATGTAGGAGACCGTCGTACCAATGTTGAGGTGCCTATATTTGGGGCTGAAGTTTGTCAGCACTACCTATGCTTTGCCCTCACGCAGATCGGTATGCCCCTTGCGACGCAAATCTGACGGTTCAGAAGCAGGTCCTGATCGCCCTCGATGGCGCCTTCAAGGTTCGCGGCTTTTTCGGTGCTGACGAATATGATGACGTTGGATAAAGGCATAACGGTGACCTGCTGTTCTATCACATTCAATGCATGGTTCTCCGGCGTTGTCTGGGGTGGCAGCACTTCTTCTGAGGTCAGTGTTCTTGACTCAGACCTCAGGTCGATGATGGCGCCGTGGTGACTTAGGAAGTCCATCTTAAGTATCACATTCCTGGAGCAATCTTGTAGGATTACAAAGCTCGCAGGATAAGTCCGTTCATTGAGGGTGACTCTTCCTGTGCGATCCCCGACCGGCGTTATCAGGTAGCCTCCAGCAGTACGGATTTCGGGTCCATTCCAAGGAGTCCTTTCTTCAGCTTGGTGGAAAGCGGCCCACTGACGACGGAATAGTCGGCCCCAGTGTCGACGAGAGCGGTGACGTTGTGGCCATCGATGAGAATGTCGAGGTCGCTAGTCCGTCGCCTAGACGCTAGTCCACTACACGTAGACGCAGCGCATTTCTTGGAACTAAAATTTATTCGAATGTGTTTTGTTCTTTTTTCGGTATTGTTCTTTTGTCTAAAATTTCGCCCGCGTTTTTTTGTTCTTTGGTCTGTATATATATGTGTGTTCCTTTCCAATAAATTTTAGTTCAGAGAAATGTGCTCCGTCTACGTCCTCTCGCTTGTCTCTTGTCTAGTGTTTGCGCTAAACCCCATTAGGGCTACAGCAGCGTAGCTCATGGCCTGCGGCTGGGGCTGCGCTGGTACAGGTGCCCCAAGAAAGTGCTGGACTTCCTGGTGCACGACGTCGGCGATAGGGTCCATTTCATGCCGGGAGGGTGGCAACAATTTGCGTAGTTGTTCCTGTACGATGGCTCTGATAATCTCGCGCAGGTCGTCGGACTGCAGCGCCTGAACTTCCCCGTAGGTCGTCGTGGGAGTGCGGTGGTTGTAATGCCTCGTACGCATTTCAAGGGCCTTTTCAACCATCGTGGCCTCCAAGACGAACTCCATGACAGTCTAGGGAAGGTTGCGTACAAGGCCAGAAAAGAGTTACTGCTTAAGTCCCCGCATCAGAAAGCGAAGCTGTTTATCTTCAGACATAGCGGGGTCAGCATGATGAAACAGGCGCGTCATTTCCTTGGTGTATATCCCGACGTTTTCGTTCGGACAGCTGTACACGACTCTCTAGCAAGGTTTCTGCTCTTTCCTTCCGGACGATGCTTGTGAAGGTGTCCAGGAAAAAAGTCCCAGGTCGAGGGCGCGACTTCTCGGTTCTCGAACAAAGTCCGACAGGCGTCTTCCAGGGCGAAATAAACATGCCGCAACTTGTCATCATCGGTTCATTTGTTGAAAAGAGTGACGCGATCGAACCTTTGAAGCCAACTCTCCGGGTCTTCGAGTGATGCGCCGCAGAATGTGGGTGGCTCCTTGGGTTGAGGCAGCCGGATCTATGGAGGGGCCACTGGAGTGGTCATGATTGTGGTCGAAGTCGATGTCGGGGTCCTTGGATGCCGGGTGGTTTCGGGAAGTAGCCTGTGCTCCAGATGAAGTTCCTTCTGCTGCGGCTAGTTTGACGTTCCGGGTTCTCGTTAGCGTCAGCTTCTTCGCGGCTGGGGCTTGGGTCAGCACTTCGGGTGGGCGTCCTGAACATGAATGAAGGAGCACCTCCACCAGATTTCACGTGGTCGTGACGTCGACGAACTGAGCAGTCGGCGTTTCCAAGTTGAAGCTCTTTATTTCGCCGAACTTGTGGCCGGGAAACTGAAAGTAAAATTACAGCAACCAATGCACGCTGTGCACTGATATCGGAGATCACAGCATCGGCCGTTGAAGAGCTGCCAAGCGGTGAAGCGCGTCGGCATTTATATGTGCGTCATCGCATATCCCAGCGTTATCACTGGTTGTCGCGCAAGCTCTGGGATCAGCTCGAGTGTTCGCGTCTTGCGCGCAATCTTAACAAAACCATCTACATTAATCGCGAGCTTCACGAACAATGAGGCGCGCGTATTCGCTGAGCATTGATGACAGTCTTTGTGCGCGAAAACCGAATAGGTCTCCCAAGCTCGGCCAGGTGGCACTGCGGCGCGCGCGTTTCGCCGTCTTTCAATCAATAAAATCGCTAGCAGACGCTGCCTGCGTCGGCGTTGCGAGGCGAGAGAGGGGGGGAGGGGACGGGCATGTGCAATGGCGGTGTAAACGCCGCGGGAGGGATGCCTAGAGGAGAGAGGGGGGAGCGCAGGAAAGGAGAGAGACGGGGAGGGGACCCGCATCCGCAGTGGGTATTTGGTCGCCGCAGAGAGGGATGCCTAGAGGAGAGATAGGGGGAGCATAGGAGAGGAGGTGTGCAGAAAGTGTTCGCGCATGCGCAGTAAGCGTGGTCGCAAGCACACCACCACCTCCACAACCACCGGATTGAACTCGGCCTTAAGCTGCTTCGAATCTAAAAATGATTTTACGATAGACTTCAACGTAGACTACCATAGGCTAATTACAAGAAAAGCTATCGCTGTTCCCGGCGAAAATAAGCTGTCGAAAAGAGCATTGATGAGTTGATACCTAAAGTGTGCCTGGATGTTGAGGCTTCTCTAGGAAACCTGTTATACAAACGTACATATTGAGCGCTATATGTCCCAACAAATTACCCGTATTAAAATTGTATATGGCCACTGGTAACATGGCGGGTTCATGAATTCACTCTCGAGGCAAATGTTCCACTTCAGCAATTTGTTAAAACCTCCTTGAATAGCTAAGACGTCTGGAAGGCGAAATCAATTTGCACTTCTATATACACCTTATGCACTCAATTTACATTATATGGGGCAACGCTTGGATAAGTACGGCTACTCACCGATACGATGCCCAGAGCTTCTCCCACTCGTCATGATGCACTTCGTTCAGATGCGTAGATTTCCTTGCCCCTAAAGCCCTTTGCGCGTGACACTATTAAGACGGCACGTCTGCCACCTCTACTATAGCTCAACAACACAAACCACGTGTAAGCATTATTACTATGGACATTACTACTAGGGCTCGGCAACACAAACCACGTGTCAAAACTGAAAGAACAAGCCAGGGGAGAAATTCGGCCTTGTTTTATTGCGATAGCAATTATATGGACACTCTCGGCTGGTTTTGCCATCGGCGTCGGCGTCGGCGGCCGTCGTGTCCCGTATATGTATATGTATCCATATATTTATTAAAAGCCCCCCTGCGCATCGTACGTTCCACCAGCGGGTAATAGCGGGCGAGCGGGAGCGAAGAACGCGGCTGAAGCGGAGGCTCGGCCCATCTCGTCGCTCCGAGGCGCATGCGATAAGATCCCCCCCAACTGTTCAACCGGCCCCGCCCGTCGTTCGTGAGTGTGAAAAGACGCGAGAGGGGGGGGGGGGTCCCTCAAGCGACCTTCGATTTTACGAGCGCGGTCGTCGCGGGCGCGTGCGTTATCTCCCCTTCTCGGTGGCCGACAGCGGGCGGCCGGTGTACACTTCTACGTGCTGCGCTCACAACGCGAAGAGAATGTGGTGAGCAGAGTGTCCCTGGAGCGGCCGTATTATCTTAAACCAGCGTTTTCCAGAGTTGCGTGAGATCGGATCCAAGAGAGTTAGCTGCCAGCCTCACTTCGTATAACATTACAATTTGTTGCTATCGCATTCATTGCTTCACCCTTGCGGTGAAACTGTGACTTTTTAAGGCATACGATGGACAACCGGTGGACGATAAACAAACGGTGGACAACCGGTAGCGCACGTGTTTTGTCCTCCCTTCTCGTCCTTGTGTCACTTTGCGCAAAATTTTTCCTAAACAACAAGCAAGCTAGAAATATAAAGAGACAGCAAGAAAAGAAAAAAAAACATAAGAAGAAATTTAGAAATAAAAAGAAATAACTAGAAAAAAGACCGGTACAAAATAGAAAACACAACAAGAAGGGAAGAGAGGAGAAAAAAAGAGAGAAAACCTAAAAGAAACTTGGAAGGCTGCCCAGCTCCGCACTTTCGTCAGGCTTGGCAACACTAGGGCGCAACTGCCTGAGTTTTTATTCCGTAGATGAGCGCATAGTCAAAAGCCTTCCTCAGATGTAGCGGAGGAAGTATTTGTATCGCGTACTGTTCCGCACGGTCTATTCCTCACGATTTACGGATGCGCAGCAAATCACTACAACCTCTGGAACCCTTTCTAAAGCTTTACCTAGCCCGTTAATGTCAACAATCATAAGCATTTCTAGTGAACCTGAATACTCTTTTTAACGAAGGTGGCATAAGGAGCTACAACTGCGAAGAATTATCTTCCATAATGAATATTTGGAGCTGTCAGAGAGCTTCACAGACAAAATGCGCATACAAATGTGCATAAGACCGGCGCCCCTGCAAGGGCCGCAGGCGCCGTGTTTTTCGCGTACAACAACGCCGCCACCAACATCTGTAACTCAAAAGAAGTTTCGCTTAACACTGACCGCAGCAGCTGTATGAAACAGTATCTAGTCGATGCAACTTTGTAAACCTGATATGCTACGATCAAAACTGATTTGCAGTGGCCCGTTCTGCTTCCTCTCTGCAGGGCTCCGTCTTTACTTACCTACCAGCCCACAGCGATAAGTGGCCTCCCAGGATTCAGCGTGCTGTGGCCGTGGGCTTGAATGGTCGCTGGTACGCGCCATGCGCTGCGGGTCCAACGGTGGACAACCGGCCAGCGAACTACTCGCTTGGACACAAATGCGGCTATATATGCAAGAAATTCAAGGTCACCCCGAATAATCAAATAACGAGCATTGCGGAGGTGAGCTTCAAATGTGTTACTGTGAAGCTGTTTTAGTCTAGCCTATGCAGTCTTCGTCGGCCTCGTAGTAGTAGTTGCAGTAGTACCAGCAGCAGTAGTAGTGGTAGTAGTAGCAGTAACGGTGGTGGTAGTAGTTGTTGTAGTAGAGTAGTAGACTACTAATACCACAGTAGTAGTAGTAGTAGTAGTAGTAGTAGTAGTAGTAGTGGTAGTAGTAGTGGTAGTAGTCTACATGCAGATCACGTGAGCAGGTAAGGAGTGAATCAAGAAAGAAATAAATTAAATGGGGACCATCGTGCTAAATGATGGTGATTGAAGTTATCGTGTTGATGGCGATGATGATTATTCAAATGAGTCTAAGCTGTGTGACTCTCACATACATTCGGGCGCTTACAATATTGCTGTCCGACAGTTTTCACGGCGTGAATTTTAGAAGCTTGCTCCTTATGCTTGGGGCGTGTCCGTCACCGTAGCCATCTCGGCACAGCACGTGCAAGGTACCCACTATACGTCATGATGATGACGATGACGCTGATGACGATGAAGAATAAACGCGTTACAGACCACTCATTCTCTTTCTGCCACCACGCTGGAACGGCTGCGCGTGGCGCGCTTCCTTTCTCTTCACCGGGAGCTCATTCAGTGCACTTCGCTACCGCTACTGGCTCATGGACAACCAGGAAGCCAAGGCAGCGGCGGTGAGAGCTCGCAAGGCAGCAGCAGCGTGGGCTCGCCACCAAGACCCTGCAGTGAGAGCTCGCGAGGTCGAACAGTGACGTCAGCGTCGTGCGGACCCCGAGATACAAGCCCGCGAAGCCGAAGCAGCGCGGAAGCGGCGGCGAGAAAACCTCGAAGAGGTACGGGCGCGGGATAGAGCGGCCAAGCGCCGAAATCGGTCGGTATATCTGAAGTTGGCGGCGCCGACACGCGCTTCAAGTGCGATTTCATCCACCACACGTTCGGCCATACCTGCAAGGTATGCGACCGCTTGTGGTTCGACAACAACCTGCCCACAATCGCTACGTCTTTATATGACAGTAGAGGAATTGTACGGAGGCTTCACTGTTTACCCTGATTATCTCGGAGCAAGTTCCTCTAACATCATTCACTTCGTGGATATGGTGGGGATTTTAATGGCAAATGTGTTGTCAGGTTTTACATCAGGCGATTTAAATTGTTAAGAACACGTTGAAAAGTGACATGGATTACGGCCGATCCTGCTACTTTGTATGCCAGTTCATTGGTAGGGTCCGCCGAGAAGAAAATATTGAGGGAAAAAATGCTGCTTAGTACATAAAACACGTGGCATTTTAACTCCGAATTAGAATGTATATGTTGAAATTCTCATTTGTAGCAGAATATTGTTTGCGTAACGCAAAAGATGGTACTACTATAATGCTGCGAAGATGCCCAGGGGCAAGCTTTTCGATAACTGTTAATAGGACAGCGAAGGTGTTTCATACACAACCTAGAAAAAGACGCACATCCCTCTCGGAGCTGGATGTTTAAAGTTTTAGTCTGCATCTTGTCGTCTTCGTACTTTTCTCCGTGCTTCGCAAGCGCCCGAGCCCCGATGCCGTTCTTCGTCACTAGAATTGGCCACAATGCGACAGGTGGAGCTGCCGGAAATGACGGGCCGACGGTGTGCCGCGGCGGTCGGTTTTGGACACGCTGCGACTTGCATTGCGGAAGCGGCAAACATAATCCAGAGTGGCGACAGTGACTGAGCCAGGGTGGTCAAACGTGTCGGTGGGATGTTGTCTTGGCATTGAAGTTTTCAGAAATGGCTCGTGCGAGTGGCGTTGGCCGATGCGGAGTGTCCGCATTGATCAAATGTGTTAGCAGTTGTGAAAACACGGCACGCAAATAGAAATGTAATACCGAGTTCGGTGCTGCACTGAGTGGAGACATCCGCGCTTTCTACGTTGGGTCGGCGACCGAATGAGGGTTTACGAATATTTGTGGCAATGCGGGACCGTGTTCACATGCTCGCTTTCGGCGCAACTAATGCTTGCAGCGCTGTCGCGCTACAGTTCCCGTTCTCGAGACAGGACTTCATGACGCAGAGCCTTCGGGCTGTCAGGACGTCCCGCACCGCTAGCAACAGACTTTCGCAGCATGGGCAGATCTTCAATGAGAACAACCTCTACCATGTTAGGCACCTTAGCGTCCTCTAAGAAAACGTTCTCGCATAAAGCAAGTGACTAACACGACGTCCCTAGGTACACCTTCGTCTGGTATGAAAGGATCTTCTTGGCATCCACGGACACCTCTGGTTGTCGTGGTAGCCTGACAGGGCGTCCCTTCGGTTCCTGAAAATCATTAGCGGGTCTGCTTCTAGAATGGTAGATTGAGAGGAGTTAACAAGTCCACGTCCCTAAGGGAATACGAGGTTGGGGGGTTGCCTTTCCAATGCCGGAGGCTGGAATGTAGCCTATCATCATACTTGCGGGCAGCGCGACACGGACGGAGGACTAAAAGAAACGGAGATACACGAGCGCTTCTTTAGTCCTCCGTCCGGGTCGCGCTGCCCACACAGTAAAAGTGCGTTTAATTACCAACTCGGCCAGCATGCCATTTTAATTCAGCCTATCATCAGCGTCAAGAATGGCCGGCACCATATATGGCATCTCCTGTCGCCTAGCAACACGTTTGAGAAGGCGAAGTAGTAGCAGCGGAGAAAAGTGGAGAGGAGGAGGAGGAGAATTTAACAGAACAAAACGAGAACACGAGAAAAAGATAGAGAAAAAGAAAGAAAAACAGCGAGCGAGACAGAGACAGAAAAAAAATCACAGCATATCCACGGAGTGAATGATGATGAGTGGGACGAAGCTCTGGAGGTTCATCGGTAAACCGTGAATCTTCCGTGAATTTTCGCCCAGTACATCATCAAAGACGTGACACTGTGTGTATATATAGACGAAATTTTATTTATTCGTAAATGGTAGCTAGACGTGGCTTCCGGTCCCCCTTCATTATAACGGCTTTATGGTCGGTGAAGTGGAGGGATAGGGGTTCTTGGATGGGTCGTAGTGGGAAGTTTGCAAAAAGACGAGATCGATGCAGGTTCCTCGGATGGTGGTTGATTGCATGTGGTCAAACGATATGCATGTGAGACCATATCGCGGTGCTATGTGTTGTATGGCATCGCAATCGGTCATCGTCATCAGCGTCATCGTTATGACGCATAGTGGTTACATTCCATGTGCTGTGCCGTGATGGCAGCGTCATCATCATCGCACAGGGGTGGCTACGACGACGACGCAGGACGACGCGGGACTAGCCCATGCCTTATGGAGCTTCGCCCCTAAAAAACATTGCTGATCCCTCCGTCATAGGAATCGGTATAACACGAAAGTGAAACGTGTACTCACAGAAGGGGTGCTTATTGTTTAGTGATATATGAGAGCTTGTAGAATGCGTATTGCAGTTTGGTAGCTATGGCATCGTTTGACGTGGACACACCCACGTTGACGCCTAGTGGCACATCTCCATCGTGACGACTACAACCCATGATCATGATTTAACCATTGTGGTAGCTGAAATTTTAAACGTATACCTGGACACAGCGTATCATGAATCCCGCACAAATATAACAACAAGCACAGACTAACCACAGGGGTTCGGATATAGGCGTCTGCAAAGCGTCGTCTGTTAAGGAGAGAAAGGGCATGGTGTGCGCTTCTGAGTAATAGGGTAACCTAGCCTGCGCTCATGCATACACTGCCACAGTGCGCTTCAGCAACGCGGGAGGCAGAGGTTCATAGCTGGAGCCGCGAACGTGTGCGGGCGTTCCACGTCCCGCTGGGCTCTGTCTCGCTCTACCAAGGCACGACTTTCCCCGTCTACATCGTTGCCTTGCTGCAGGGCTTACTGCAGCAGTTTTATTAGTCGGTGCAATCTCACCCGAAGTAGTCGGCGGCGAAACACCATTGGTGCACGTGGACGCTGCACGACACAGACAACCACGCCAACAACGAGCTGTCACACGCTAACACGAAGCGAAAGGCAAAAAACATAACTGCGTCGGCGACTCCCCGATGCTTGCGCGACCAGGGTTTTTCACTGCTATCGAGAAGCTTTAACCATGGCCTCCAAGACTGCGCGCCGGCGCGCGATTTCGAACACCATGCTTTAACTGCGTCGTCGACAAATTGCTCTCTATCGGCGCTAATAGGTTTCATGCCGCATTACTTCTCTTCCCCGGTCACAGACGGCGGCACCACCCCGCCTCCCCAACAGAGAGCACCGTGCGGGAGAGAATGTGTGAGAGATATAAGGCGCGTTTGTAGAGAGCCTTGCAACTGCTTCGATAGTTCAGTCGGTAGAGCATCGGGCGCTTTGCGTCGCGCCCCAAGGAGTCAGAGGTTCGACGTCCGGCGGGGGAACTTTTTCTGAATTTTTTTTTCTTTCGCATTTGGTAGCGTTAATTTTACAACGTCATATCCGTGATGGAAATACGTCACTCGTCTTGGTGGCCCCCGGCATAAAACACTTTCGTGTTAGAGGAGACCATAAAAGAAAGTGAAAAAGTAGAGAGATAAGGAAAGCGATGGAAAGAAGCATAGAAAAAGAAGCATAGCATAATATTACATATTATAATATAGCAAGGTGTGGAAAGGAAAACTGAGTGTGAGAAGAAGGTAAAGAGAGGAGAGAAAACATAACATAGCCTTGCATTGTACAGTATAGAACGGGGCCAGGAAATTCAAGTGAGGGTGAGAAGGAGTGACCTGACAGAGGGGAGGAGGGAAAGGAGGAGCGGAGAAAGTGAAGCATAGCATAGTTTTGTATAGTATATTACCCCAAGTGAGTGCTAGCCATACAGATGTGATCAGTGACGCCAGTTCTGCTCTGAAGCTGTCGCAATGCACGGCTAGGAGGGAGCGATTCTGTGGCAGAAGTATGAAGTCATCGCCGATGATACGTAAACAGGTTCGCTGGTTTTTCTCATCGTTAGCAGTGTCGGAGTTTGTAGTGAACGTTACGCTCATTCGGTGGATCTTAATCATGGCTCCGTATTCACGCGAGAAATTCATTCCCAATGTAAGCTTTTTACCGCATTCGCGAAAAATTGACAAGGGTGTCAAACAAGGTTGAACCGGCAATTATGAGTCGGGCCATGCACTTCCCAACAGGTGTCATCAACTGGCCTCCGGCAATTCTGATTTTGGGCCCGTACAATGGCGTCTTTACCTTCCTTAATCAGTCGGCGAGTTTTAGGCTTATTATCGAAAAGTGGGAGCCAGTGTCAACAGGAGCCGTCGCTTGATGGCCATGAATGTCAGTGACGAGGTGAGCACTCGCGAGTTCACTTATATAGGCAGGTGTCATATTCGTCGTGTTCGTCGTAGTCATCGTTGTAATCTCCGTCTTCGGTGTCTTCGAGTTGTCGTTCGTCTGTAATGGGGGGCTGTTCGGAATTGAGATTATTGGCAACCCGCGCCACCGGAGGTCGCTGCGTCTAGTTTCTACGTCACGGGCTAGGGCACCTGCCCCTAGGGACGTCGGCAAAACTGCGACGATTTGGTGAACTAAACCGCGCAGGAGACGGAGCGTGATCGGGGCGTGGTTGGATCTTGCGGCGGATGATTCAGAGGAGCGTTGTTGCATGTACGCCGACCGTAATACGTACCGTAATCACGGTGGAGAGGAAATCTCGAGTATTGAGCGTCGCCATAACGGCAAACTCGATAGACGTGCCGTTTGTCTACAGTGAAAGCACACCGCATGAGTTTTCTGCGACCCTTCCCAACGTCCCCTACCGGAAATAGGTGGGTAATCGTCGCCGCCTTAACCGATACGCCGAGACAGGAGGAGGAGGACAAAACTTTATTAGTGTAAAAGGCTACGTTGCCGCTAAAACAGGGCAACACCGCGTGGTCGGGCCCCTATTCCAAGGCACCGCTGGCTTCTCGCCATTCTTTCAGCCCTTCTGACCAGCCTCAGCTGGTCCACGAGGGCAGGGCAAGAAAGCAATGCCTCCCACCTCAATCTGGTATTATCAATTTCTTGTTCTTCAGTGTGAGCCGTGCATTCTCATGTGATGTAAGCTCTGCCACGTGAAAGCACAGCGCAAGCAGCTGCTGAAGTGGCGCGATTTTTTTACCGAAGCCATCGTTTTGTGGCGTGGTGCTCCCGCAGTAATTATCACTAACAGAGGTACTGCGTTCATGGCCGAGCTCTTGGACACCGTTTTGCGTCTAAGTGGTACCGCTCACAACACGGCAACGGCATGCCATTCGCAGACCAACGGGATGACTGAACTTCTCAATAGGACCCTGACTGACATGATCAGCATGTACATCGATGTAGAGCACAGAAAGTGGGACCAACATCCTACCCTTAGTTACATTCGCGTGCAACACGGCTCATCAGGAGACCACTCTGAAGACACCCTTGAGTGCCGTTTGTGGCCGTGAAATTACAACAAAGTTTGACTCAATGCTCCCCCCACAAAAATGATGACAATGAGACGGACGCTGCAGAGTTTACATCGCGTGCAGAAGAAGCGCGTCAACTTGACCGATTGCGAATCGCCGAACAGGACTATGACGCCAGACACTACAATCTCCGGCAAAGACCCGTCACCTAGGAACTTGAGCTACAAAGTGGGTTTTCGACACGTATTAGTCGCCATGGGCTCTCCGAAAAATTGTTGAGCAGATACTTAGGACCTTACAGAGTTCTCCGACGCATCAGTGACGTCAATAAAAAGGTTGTTCAAGACGGCCCTTAGTGTTCAATGCGCCAAGGACATTCGCCAGAAATTATTCACGTGCTTCGAATGAAGCCATACTGTCATAAACTGACTCCACAGCTTTCTTTCTGCTTTCTGAACGTTCGTCGTCGGGACGATATTTTTTTTGAAAGGGGGGGAATAATGCCATACATATGTGCCAGTGACGATTACAACGAAGCAGCGCGAGGACTTTTGGCCCAGTGCAGAGATGAAGAAGACAATTGGTCTCATTTTCAGCTACTGATAAAACATATTTCTTTGTCACTCTCTGTTTGATCATCAATTCCACGTCGTTACAATATTATAGCAAGGGAAGGGGAAAGGAAAGTGGGAGTGAAGAAGGCGTATTGTGAGGGTTGACGAGGTAAAGAGGGAGGAGTGCAAGTAAAGTATAGCATAGCCTTATATAGTAGTATAATACAGCAAGGGGGGGTGGCCAAGGGAATCGAGGTTGAGAAGGAAAATGATGACGGGAGTTTAAACATAGCATAACCATGAATTGTATATAGCAAGGGGTAGGCGCCGTATGAGTAGGCGCCATATCAGATTGAGGAGGAAGAAAAGGATGTGGGGAGGGTAAATCATAGCATAGTGTTGTGTAGTATTGTATAGAAGAAGGTGTGAAAGCGATGTGGGGATGAGGTGGACGAAACGCCGCTAGCTACACTGTTTCCGCTGTCTTCACACCACTATGTGTGTAGCTGCCCCAAATATTTTTCAAGGTCCGCTTCGTGGCGAAATAGAAACCATTGTGAAAATTAAAACTACTTTATTTGAAACATTAAGATACATGCACCAGCTACTTCTCTGCATAGTCGCCGTTCTGACTGAGACATTTTTGTAGTGTGGCTACCAACCTTCCCATACCCTCATTGTACAAGAAAGTCGCATGTGTTTCCAACCATTTCTGCACCCCGCGGCCCGAGTCAAGTTTGTGTCTTTCTAAGCCAACATTCCCTACGAACAAAAATGAAAGTAAGCTAAGTCCCATATGACAATTATCTTTCAAAATGTCACAGTTCCACCACAAGGTAGAAGCAATGATTGCGACAGCAACAAATTAGAATTTTACAGGAAGAATGTCAAGCAGCTCGAAAGTTGCTGCGCGCTGCTCAAGCACAAAGGAGCACGTAAAGCAGACCCACAGGTCGAGCGCGAACCAACAACTGTCACAACTTCACACTTGCAGCGCGCTGCTCAAACTGAAAACAGGAGGCCTGAAAAGAACGCCCACGTATAGACGCGACGAGCGAGAACCAATGACTGTCACATTTGGTAATTGTACACGCCCGTACTTTGGCTGTCCTGGCTAGCAGCTCACTCCTCTTGCATACGCGGCTGCTGCCGCGGGCGAAGTTAGTTACCTTGGTGCTGTCCATACCTTCGACGCAAACATTGCGAAGAAAGCACAAAAAGAAGAACCTCCCCCAACAAGAGATAAGCGTGTGAGCACGGGCGACCACGTCCTTTTACGTGAATCTAAAAGTCGAAGGCACACATTTCAACTCCGGCGAAACAATAGAGAGTTTTCGAATTGGGGACCCAAGAAGCTAAGGACGGAAATAAATTTGCGAGCCGCCAGGGCGCATGCGATCAACCCAATGTCACCCTTGGGCTGTTGCGGTAGCGTTCACACAAGACCCAAATCTCGAAAACTTGCGTGGCTCGCCAGTGATACGACGTAAATGCGGCGCGAACAACGACGCAGCGAGCCCGCTTCTCACACAATTTTAATTTCGCCACGTGTACCGCCCCGCGCGTTTGACTCAACGATGCTTGAGCTTGATCCAAGTCTCAAGCACTCTCCTTATCCGAACAGAAGAGCAGCCTACCCAATGCAGCTAATAGCAGGGCGATGGTCTTTAAAGCTTGGGTGCCTTGTTGCGCGCTTTCTCCGCAGGCACTGAGGCACACTATTTAAAGTGGGCCCGTCGCGCCATCTCGTCGGTGATAGTGAACACGTTGAAGCCCTCCCAGTTCTGCGTACCGCGAGCGTTAAATGGTGTATATGAACTGCTCGCCGCTAGTGTTCTGGAGGACGTATGGCGCGTGGCGGAATAGTCTCGTAGCGCGCTGCGAAGTGAGGGGTTGCGCACGTCAGAAAATTTAATTCTGAGTCGCCTGTATTACACACACACACACGCACACACACACACACACACACACACACACACACACACACACACACATATATATATATATATATATATATATATATATATATATATATATATATATATATATATATATATATATATATATATATATATATAGTCGCAACCACTTATAACGATACCTGTTTTGACAATATATCGGCTATAACAATGAGAAGCTGCCACACCATCAATTTTTTCTGTTTTCTATGGTGAAATAACACGCTTACAGTAGTGCCCGCATGTCACATTATTGGTTATAACGAAGAATTCTGGATGCTGGGTGTCCGTACGAAAAGGTAATGGAACGCGAAATCTTTGGCAAGGCGGAAGAAAAGGAGAAATTCAAGGGTATATTGTTGACATTGTTGGTGTAACATCTTCACAATGTTAAGCGCGGCACTGAAATGAGAGGACGGGACATAGCGCTTGTGTGTGTTCTCCCTGTC
>JALIZH010005369.1:0-12180 GCA_030522465.1 Rhipicephalus appendiculatus | reverse complement strand
GGATCGAGCACATGGTAAAATATTTCGTTTGTTTTCTGTGTTAGACAGCGATTATTTATATTTCGTCCTGAATGTCCAGTGAATGCGTGCCGTTATGTTCTAGCTTCTTATCAGCAACTTCCCAATATGGCTGTAACCATTTTTGTGGCTGTATTCAGTTAAATAAAGGGGGAGGGGAGCTGAATCACTGCATACAAACCGCTCTAACATTTGGCGTCAATACTTTGTGAAGCAGCGAAGGCATGGCAGTGGCTCCAACCAGTGTGGCTCTACCAGTGTTAGTCACGATGCACAGTCATATAAAATAGTGATGGGTGTTCTAGTAGATAACTTGTGATGTACAGTGTGTGGAGACTGATTTGCGCAAGGCTTACCCAACGAGCGCGACCGGGAAGGGAAGGGAAGCGAGGCTCCACCACCACCGCAGTGCACAATGGTGCTACGGCCGGGTTCATTGACTCTCTGACATGGCGCAGAAACGCCCTCGAGACAGGTTGTCAAGAAACACGGGTTTATTGACAAAAGATGCAGCTCAGTGCAACAGTCACGACATTGCGGCCCGAACAGAATAACCCCGCAAGAGCGATCGAGCACGCGTTCGCAAGGCAGTATCGGCTACCGCACAAAGGGGACCACTTAGTGCGCGAACGAGAAGTTGCCTGCTAAGACAGCGCATGAGCCCTCGTCGAAGGCAGGAGCATCCCTTCCGTTTCATCTGAGCCGCTTCTACAACGATGCGGGTGCGCTCATCATTGTGCCGGCGTGAGCAAGCCGTCCATGTCACTTTGTGATAAAGAGATTGCGTTTTTAGAAGGTGCGGGTTCACGCATGCGGTGACACCACCCGGGTTATTTTCGGGTCTTTTGGGGGGAGGGGGGTTGGTTTTTGTTTTTGTGCACTTGCGATATTCATACACGCGCTGTTCACCTTGTTGATGCTTGATTGAAACGTGTCTGCCTTTACTATTTCTGTTAGTCACTGCAACCACTGCCTGCATATATATACCTTTTCGTTTCACAAAGCTCAGTTGAAAGTTAGTGCTTGTATGCGTCCCGTCTTGTCCCTTGTGTTGCTACCGCGCTATTACGATTTTGATCATGGAGTACCCTCTAGCCCGATCTTCCACCCTTCTAAGTTATATAGGGACACTGCAAGCGAATTTTTGCCGTCGGTGTCAGCGTAGCCGTGAGGTCCCGTACAAAGTCCAAGTTGTGACAGCATCGCTCCGGCGCTGTCATGTTTTAGGTGCGAGTGAAAGTGCGTAAGCACAGCCGACAGTCGAGGCTCAAATGAGAAGGAAATGATACGCCAGTCGCCTCCGTCGTGCGAAAAGGGGTATTCACACGAGGGAGAAATCCTCGGGGGAGAAGCGAGCATTGTGGATCATGTGACAAAGACGTCACGGATTAGCGAGTAGGCGCGACCTCTCCGCGCCTCCTCGGAGGAGACGGGGACCTTTTCCCCGACAGGTCAAACTATCCTCCCGCGGTGGGGTATTTCGTGCAGGTGTTTGGCCACATTGTTGCACTTTCTTTGAGAGGGTGCGGCTGCGCGCTGGTGGTTTTGTTGTCTGCAGCCGGTGACACGGGCGGTGCAATACACCAGAGTAGTCTGGTAACACTGGTCTCCCCCTCCATTCGCCTCGTCCGTGTGAGCGGGGGACATTTGGGGGGTTTTCTCCTCGCGAGTGCACGTCACTAGACTCCGCCTTTATCCCCCGAGGATTTCTCCCTCGTGTGAATACCCCTAAATGCTCATAGAGGGGGTGGGTCTTGGATGTTAGGGGGATGCGCGGCTACGCAAGGGACTGCATACTTTATCGGTGCGGGTGTGGCTGCGAGCGCGCAATATATTGACGGGAATTGGCAGATGGTACATGTCGTTATTTATTTATTTATTTATTTATTTATTTATTTATTTATTTATTTATTTATTTATTTATTTATTTATTTATTTATCTGTTTACTCATTTATATCTTCCTCAGGGCCGTACGGCATTATAGTGGGAAGTGGTTATTAAGAATAAAGGCAAAAGAAAACAGATGCTCCAATGAAATCAAAATTTACATATTAGGAGTCCTAATTATACAACGTTACAATTATCAAAAATACGCATGCGACCGGTGCACCTCCGAGGGTTGAATTTCTTTACGCTCTCCGGCACCGATTATTTGCGCACGACACTACAGAGAAAAATTACTTTTCGTGTATTACTTAAGTGCACTTTTACAATCTCGAAAACACCACTCTTACATCGATACGACGCTTGGTAAGCGAGAAAACGCGTGAAAAGAAAATGCGGGTGGACATGTCACCTTGAGAGTCCCGCACCAAACACCATGACGTCATAAATTCTGATGGCGTCTACGAGGTCCTACGTAGTTTTTAATCGGTAAAAATGAAGTACATTGCCATCTGAGGGGGGCCATAGACCTAACATACGAAGTTCAAGAAAATTTCATCGAGTAAATGTCGCGAAAATGCGAAAATTACATTTTGAAATTCGTGACGTCACGCGCTGAGATTTCCGCGCGAAATTTAAAAATCACACTTCAACCATGATTTTCTCCTCTAATAATGAACTTACGATGATGAAACTTACGACATTAGAATTCTCAAGTACACTTTATCAAACTAAACCAAGTCATTCTTTCACTTTAGTGCCCCCTTTAATAAACATGACTCACAAATGAGCGGTAATTATTGTTTAATTGCTTGACGTTTCCGTCAGTGCTCCGACCTTCTTCAGGAGTGGCAAAAAGTAAAGCTAGTCGGCAAAGATGCATCATAAAGGAAGCCAGCCTATGTGATGCCTTGAACTCTACTCGTCTGACCATGTTCGCACGAATTACCCTCTTTTAAGATTACTTCTTCTTGTATGCACGTATGCAACTCCTCAAACCAAAATATGAAGAAATGAAGTTATGTGAATAGAGCTCAGTTGTTAATCGTTTATATATCTTGCCATGTGCGCACCTTTTGCTATTTCTATGTAAATGGCCCGTTTCACGTATAACCACTGCATTGCGCAAACCGTGCCCGAATGTCTGCGAACCTTCCAAATTACTTCAGAATCTTCTGGTAGGCTTTAGCATGCAAACGTTAACAGTGGAGATTATTTTGAAACCAACGCGGCCACCAGCGCTTAGGCTCGAATGTTTGGTGCCACATGTGTAATACTTACCTCAGATCAGATTGCCGACGGTGGATTAACTGTTCACCGCTATCAGTGTACAGCGTGAATAGCTTGTTCCTTGACTTTTCATTTTCCGCGGGCACCAGTTCACCCAAATCAAGAGTGTAGCCTTCAACACGCCACTACTGCCTTCGTGACCCCTTACATTATCTATCTATCTATCTATCTATCTATCTATCTATCTATCTATCTATCTATCTATCTATCTATCTATCTATCTATCTATCTATCTATCTATCTATCTATCTATCTATCTATCTATCTATCTATCTATCTATCTATCTATCTATCTATCTATCTATCTATCTATCTATCTATCTATCTATTTGTTTACGCGCGTCTTCCGCACATCTTCACACCACGCACTTGCAACCTGCCATGTCCGATCTGAGGTCAAGCAACGAAACCGCGCTACGTGCATTGACCCGTGCATTGAGAAGCTCCATGCACACGCCTCGCCGTGCCATCTTGAGGTACGTACAATGCCTCCCGGGGCCAGCCTACGTGGCATCGTGCAAGAGGAACTGGCTTCCATGACGGGCACGCAAGTCCCGAGCCCGCATCCCATACCACCGTCGCCAACTTACGCTCAGACTGCTGCGATGACACCACAGCCCCAGCAGACACCACTACAGGCGCCTGTAGCACACGGTTCGCTCAACTCGCTCGCACCAAGAGCACCGGTCCACCCTTGCAACGCCTGGCGTACTCCTCGACCGGTTTGTTTCTACTGCGGCATCCGTGGCCATATTTCAAAAATTTTGCCGACCCGTCAGCAAGAAGAAAGACGAGGCTATGAAGATTTTGAGCGGGACAACTATTACACCACCGCACCACCATATCGCCGCCCATACCAAAGCAACCCCCGTCGACCGCAGTCTCCGCAGCACTTCGGCGCAGCCGATAATTTCCGTTTCTGGCGTCGTCGCTCCCCTTCACCGATGCGGCGCTCCTCTTCCCCACTTCGACCGGCTACCTCGTCTCTTGATCATCGACTGGAAAACTAAATAGTGCAGCTTCGGGAGGGGAAGCTGCATCTTCTGGACTATCTCAAACTCCTCCGGACCGCCCGTCAAATATATTGTTGGTGTATGCTGAAGGTGTACGAACTGAGGCACTGGTGGACACAGGCGCTTCGCTTTCCGTTATTAGTGCAGACTCGTGTTCCCGCTTGAGAAAAGTGAAGACACCATACCATGGCACTCCCCCTTCGCTGTACTGACGGAGTTCTTATTCGGCCCTCCAGTACTTGTACAGTGCGAGTTTTCATTGATGGAATACTTCATTATATATTCAGTTTCTTGTGCTGCCCTCGTGCCCTCACGCGATGATCTTGGGATGGGACTTTCTTTCTTCCGCATCAGTATTCATATCTCAATTGTCGTCAGCGAGTAATTCATATGGCAGACACTGAGTTTTCATCCGCTGTCGATGCTCACAGCTTGCGTTTCGTCACAACCGCTGATTGTTGCATTTCGCCGGGAGACGAGCATATTATCACACTGGCTTCTGATACCATCGTTAATGGAAACGTTTTTATTGCACCATCCGGTCGCTGCATACCTACGGGGCTTACCATCGCACCTTGCCGCGTGCGGTTTAACGACGGTAGAGCATTGGTTGCCGCACTCAACCCAACTTCTTCGCCAGTGACGCTGCCCCAGGGCACTGCTATGAGATGCTTCGCGCAGAGCCACTACCTTTCTCTGCCTCAGCAGATCATCAGGCTGCAACCGCTCCTTTAAATGCGACCAGAAATCCCCACCTCACTGCTGAGAAAAAGAAAGAACATTTAGAACTCCTGCAGAAGCGCGATGTTTTGTTTCATGTTCACTCCGAGGTTTTGGGCCGCACTTCTGTCGCTGTGCATCGCACCGAAACCGATGGCATCTCCATTGTACGCCGCCGCCCATATCGCGTGTCTTCAGCGGTACGGAATATCATCGAGGACAACGTTGCCGACATGCTCAAACGCGACATCATCCGGCCTTCGTCGAGCTCTTGGTCCTCTGCTATGGTGTTTGTCCGGAAAAAAAGATGGCTCTGTACGATTCTGTATCGATTACCGAGCACCTCATAAGATCACGAGAAAAAGACGTATATCAGCTGCCACGAATCGACGATGTCCTTGACTCTCTCCAAGGCGCGGAGTATTTCACCAGTCTCGACCTCCGGTCCGGATATTGGCAAACACCCATGCCCGAAGGGGACAAAGACAGAACAACCTTTGAAACGCCGGACGGTCTTTACGAGTTCAACGTAATGTCCTTCGGATTATGCAACGCCCCTGCAACATTCGAGCGCATGATACACTGTTTTACGTGGCCTCAAGTGGAAAACCTGTTTATGTTATCTAGACGACATTGTTATTTTTTTCTTACACTTTTCATCAGCACCTTGAGCATTTGGACGAAGT
The DNA here is from genome assembly GCA_030522465.1 of Rhipicephalus appendiculatus. Classification (NCBI taxonomy): domain Eukaryota; kingdom Metazoa; phylum Arthropoda; class Arachnida; order Ixodida; family Ixodidae; genus Rhipicephalus; species Rhipicephalus appendiculatus. The sequence continues at coordinate 6,568 of JALIZH010005369.1, read as the reverse complement.
TCTCACGTGCATTTTGAACGCTGGACTTCAGCTCAATACGAAGAAGTGCGACTTCGCCAGCAGAAGCATCAAAGTGTTGGGCCACCTTGTCAATAAAGATGACGTTCGACCAGACCCAGACAAAATTGCTGCCGTGATTAGTTTCTCTCGCCCAGAAAATCGAAAGCATTTCCGAAGTTCTCTTGGCCTGGCGTCTTACTTCCACCGCTTCATCAGTCGCTTTGCTAGCATTGCGGGACCTTTACACAAGCTTCTCACGTCCGGAACGGCCTTCACTTGGACTTATGACTGCGAGTGCGCATTCCAAGCCCTTAAACGTGCGTGGACATCCTTCCCCGTCCTCCGTCCCTTCGACGAGAAGGCACCCACTTTTCTGCACACAGACGCAAGCGGACGTGGAATCGGTGCTGTCCTCCTGCAGCGCGACCACACTTCACAACAGAGAGTTGTTGCGTATGCCAGTCGCGCACTAACACCTGCGAAGCAAAAATAGTCCATAGCGGAGCAGGAATGTCTCGCTGTAGTTTGTGCTACACAAAAGTTTCGGCTTATCTTTGTGGACTCCACTTCACTGTGGTTACCGACCATCACACTTTGTGTTGGCTATCCTCACTGAAAAATTTGTCTAAACGCTTTGCTACATGAATACTTTGTTTGCAAGAGTACACTTTTGGCGTTGTGTACAAGTCTGGCAAAAATCATCACGATGCCAACGCTCTCTCTCGTTGCCCTCCGCCAGTTGCATTCCCGACCACGCACCCTCGTTGCTCCTCAGGTGATCATGAGGCTTCATCTTCACTCACGTTATCCCCACTGGCTGTTTCTGAGTCGCTATCTTCCAACCCCTGCGCACAGCTCACATTATGTCGACATGATGACCCCTACTGTAACTGCATCATCGGGTACCTAAGTGGAACATCTTCTCCACCTAATGCCAGACTCCGGCGTCAGTTAAGGCAGTTGAAGGTAGAAAACAATGTGCTGCATCGCTATACTTACTATACCGACGGGCATCGGTGGGTGCCAGTACTTCCACGTTCGCTGCGTACGCAAGTTCTCGAAGCGCTGTAGGCCGACCCTTCTGCAGGCCACTTGGGTTTTCACAAGACACACTCCCGCGTTAGGAGTCGTTTCTTCTGGCCTGGCCTTTCCACCTTTGTGGCCAAGTATGTCGCTTCTCGCACACCTTGTCAACACTGGAAACGACCAATTTCACTTCCTGCTGGCCTGCTACAACACATCCTATGTCCCGAGACATCGTTCCCTATTGTCGGTATAGACCTGGTCGGACCACTTCCAGTAGCGCCAGCAGGTCATCGCTGGATTGTGACAGCCGTCGATCACCTCACACGATACGCAGAAACCGCATCTCTACTCACTAGTTCTGCGTCAGACGTTGCTGCCTTCTTTTTGGAAGCCATTGTGTTGCGTCATGGTGCACCTCGTGTGCTGCTGAGTGATCGCGGCAAGACCTTTTTATCCACAGTTCTTGAAGAAGTGCTAAAAACTTGTGGCACAGTGCATAAGACGACATCAGCCTACCACCCTCCAACAGTTGGCCAAACGGAGTGATTCCATCGGACACTAACCGACATGATATCAATGTACATCGGACCAAACCACGATAACTGCGACACAATCCTACCATTCGTGACGTTTGCGCACAACGCAGCTATGCAACGAACTACCGGATATTTACAGTTTTACCTTGTCTATGGTCGTGCGCCAACATTACCATCGACGCCTCTTTCTTCGATGCACCAACGAAAATCCCTGCAACAATACCGAATCATTTCGTCTCTCGTATCGATGAATGTCGACAACGTGCTCGTTCTCAACACCGAGGCCTGTCAACGGGACCGCAAGCAGCGTTATGACAGCTTTCATCGCTACATCACCTTCCGTCATGGATATGAAGTACTACTTTGGACACCTGTATACGTAGTCCCGGATTGTGTGAAAAGTTTCAATCGCACTGCCTTCGACCTTACGTTGTTCGTGAACAAACACCCCCAGTGAACTATCGCGTCACCGGAGTCGAGGTTTCTTCGGCCGTGCCTCTGGGATAGTTCTCGTTTCGCGTCCCAAGCCTTTCGTTCGCCGTACCTTTCCCGTCCAAAGTCTCGGCCGGCCGGCCGCTCGCGTGCGCGCGTAAAATTAGTGTAAGCGTTTATTTTTGCACTTTAACTTCTGTACATCTGTACATACTCATCATCATTTCTTGTGTTTGGGCTGTGGGGCTCATACTCGAGACAATAAAGACGAGTCTTCAGGGTCCTAAACGTTGTCGCACTCTATATATATTTATCTATATCTACGTACATACCGCATTCAACTTGAGTTCGCGAATAGACCTCTACTGTTCACAAAATGACGCATACACTCGCCAACACAAGGGACTGCAGGAAGCTGAACATGGTACTTTTGTCACAGGTACAACGAAAGCCGTGTCGGTAAATTTGAGGAGCACCAGAGGTCACCTGTCGCTATGGACCTTCCCCGTTTCATCGAAGGTAAATGTATTTTTATTGCGATGGCAATTACATGGACAGTCTCGGCTAGTTTTTGCCGTCACCGTCATGTCCCGTGTGTGTGTATATATATATATATATATATATAGAGAGAGAGAGAGAGAGAGAGAGAGGAAGTATCACGCAGGCCCTGATACTGTACGAAGGTATTTGAGACACGACGTACGTTTCGGCCGTGGAGCCTTCGTCTCGGACGACGTCGGTCGCACGGCCGAAACGTCGTGGGCCGAAGGCAGTCGTATGCGGGTATGCGCCACAGGTGACTGACACTTTATATCTGCCCAGGAACGGACAGGACAGAAATTGGCTCGGTGGCGTTGACCCGATGAATGTAAATAATAAAAATCAGGATTGCAATAAGAATCGAACCCAAGAATTCAGCGTGGCAGTCAGGCACTCTACCACGAAGCAACACCAGGCCTTGAAACTGCTTTGAAAAAAGACCCTATGCAGGCGTAACGTCGGTGCAACGTCAGTTGTAGTTGCAGTACTGGCTATCTAATTATATAACAAAGCAATAAACATTACATATGCACTGCTATAATACAGGCGTCTTGTCGGGTTAACGACAGCTGTGGTTCCGGTTTTGACTCGACTTCTTTAGCAATCTAACAAAACTTTCCACTTGTATTCCTACGATTCAGCAAGCTATATTCAAGCGTTTTCGACCCCGGAGGAATATACTAACGAAAGTTACGTACGCAATTCACATCACACCATAAAGTGCACTTCGTTTGCGTAATACTGATGTACGTCGGACCATAAGTTACCCTTTAAACTAAGTGTAGTCTATGGTCCTCCTAAGCCCGCGATGTGCACGCAACTGCTACACTTACAAAAACACGTCGATCCAACGTGTAACGCCTGGCTCAATGTCAAAAGATTCAGCATAGGCAATTACTCGCCGACTGCTTCACATGAAACGGATTCCCACGAGCATAGGCGTGCGCACGAGGGGGGGGCAGAGGGGGCGGCCACCCCCCTAGTTACCTAAGAAACTAAGAGGGGGGGGGCGCAAAGTCTGCCCTATACATTGACTTAATAAGGAAGGGGAGCGCTGCGAAGAACCTTCGCCCCCCCCCCCCCCTGAACGGTAACCCTGCGCACGCCTATGCCCACGAGGCGTGGGACCTGCCGAAATTTTTATCTCTTGTTTTGTCTGAGTGCACCAATACACTTGCAGGCAACTTAATAAAGTACAGAGGTATGTAGCAGTCCCCTATTCCTTCACCATACTTTGTATAACGCCGAGGTACTAGGAATGGATCCTTGGAACGCCGCAGACAACGTGCGGTAGCATACTTTGGAAGCTATTGTTCAAAAAGTGCCTGAACACTACAGTATCTAGTAGTAAGGGAGTAAAGTCCGGCATGCACAATGTTTTGAAAACATCATTTTTGGCATTAATGTTGAGATCATAACTGATTTTTTTAACACATGACGAAGAATAGAGTTGCCCCTCATTTGCCGACGCGCTTCACAATGACCATATACTGTTATGCCGTACCTTACTACAGTGTAGCACATGCGTCTACTTCAAGTTTTCTAATACAGAGGGGCGTATAACGTCTCAAACCTTCCAGTCACCAGGATCACGCTTTGCCACCAAATGCAGCGAGAAAGCCCTATTGCTTGACGACGGGCATATAATGCCGAGCTGCAGCACGTGGTCAATCTCCCGTTTGGCGATAGCTAGGTGGTCCCCAAACAGGCGGCATGGTCGAGCGGCTGCCGGTGGACCACGGGTGGTGGTGTAACCGTGGTGTGTAACCGTAGGCAGGCAGGCAGGCAAAGAACTTTATTAGTATCCTGAGGCGACGCTCGACCCCCCTTAGGAGGTGACACCGGTGGGCCACTTCCACGACGGGACGGGGAGGTTAAACTCCACGGCCATGTCGCGGGCCCTCTGGATGGCCCTAAGCTGGTCTCCTTTGTCGTGGCTAGTGAGGAGATAGTTCCAGTCCGCCTCCGTAGAGGGAAACTCGCTGCTCTCGCGCAACGCAGGGCATGTTTAGCCGGCTGAGTGAGGTTGCAGGGTTTTATTAGCTCCGGGAAACTCGCCAAGATTTTTTTCGAACGGTGAGGAAGGTATCAGCATGCGGATGGCCATAGGAGCGATGTTGGACAGGGTTCCCGAGATGGAGGGACGAGTCTGACCATCTATGTGACGGCGCCGCCGCACGCTGACGGACAAATCGAAGTAGGAGAGGAAGTCCGTGACGATGATCGGTTGAACCACGTCTGCTATGACGAAAACCCACCGGAAAATACAGCAAATGCCGAATTCGAGGGTTAGAGATCGGAGTCCGTACGTCGCTATAGACGAGGCGTTGGCAGCACGAAGCGACTGCGCTGGTGACTTCGAACGATCAGTCTTAGTCGGGGCACAACGCTAATTTCCGCGCCCGTATCTATAAGGAACCTGGCGCCCGATAGCTGGTCTGTTACCATGAAAAGGCAGCTGGGACGAGAAGTGAGATCACGCGCCGCCGTCACTGATACCGGCAGCGCGTTTCCCGGCCACGAGCAGGGAGGTGTACACATCGTGACTCGGTGTCGGGAACGCCGGTGGTACCAGCAGAAAGGTGGAGGGCTGGGACTCGAGCATCTCGTGTGCATGGAAGAGCTCGATGACTGGAACGAGGCGAACGAGTCTCCTGGAAGGGGCTCCCGGAGTGCAGCAATGGAGGCGGCGAGTTCATCGATGCGGGCTTCAAGGCGAGAACTCGCCGTGTCTGCTGGTGGTAAGAAAGCAATGACAGATGGGGAGATCGCTTCATGAACCTGATCGGTGAGCTCCACCAGGTGGTTGAGGTTGACGTCTTCGTCAGCCGCGAGGACGAGGCGGATTGGCTGGGAAAGGTGTTGGAGGAAGAGCTCGCGAAGCAACGCTGAATGGGTAGAGACGTCGTGTTCCCCAAGAAGCTGTCGCATTCGGCACAGTAGTTGGGAGGGGCGCCTATCGCCAAGGTCCCCCCTTTGCAAGGAGCAGCTGCAGGCGGACGCGTTCCGACGGCATGAATCGCTCCAGCACCTTGGTCTTAAGGTGCTGATATGGCATAGTGTCCGAGGGGCTGGAGAGGACGTCGGAGAGCTCATTGGCAACATCCGGAGGAAGGACTGAGGCTACGTGGTAGTAGCGTGTCCTTTCCCAGGCAATGCGGTACAGAGACAATTGCGCCTCGCCACCTGGTGAAACCAAACCTGCGAGTTCTGTGGCCAGAAAGACGGGAGACGCAGTTGCACCGCCGAGACATCCAGGAGACGTGAGGCATGTTCAGTTGAGGGTGCGTTCGAATCAGTCATAGACTCCGCCCTAGGTCACCACTTGTAGGCTTATGCCACAGGAGCGAAGGAAAGATACAGCTGCAATATAACCTACGCCAGCAGGAACGCGAGCCGTGGCCTCACGTGCCACAGCCGAGCGCCTTCTTTATGTTCTTATCTTCCAGTCACGCACTCTCCGGTTTGCCCGCCGCCCGAACAAGGGCTACATGGTCATCTGTTTGTTACGTTACACGGAACTCAGATTTTTGCAGTTGAACCTCAATGTAGCGAACATGGATATAACGAATTATCGGTTATAGCCAACTAAATACGAACTTTGGTTGGTTCATTTTTATTTCAGTGGTATTTATTATTCTTATACGAAACCAAAAACGCGACAGCCGCCGCGATATCGGCTGCAACGTAGAAATAGTTGGCTCACGAGAGGCTCAAGACTCGAAACGTTGCATGAAGAGCAAAATAAACATTGAAAGACTTTTCACAGCCACATTTTTTTTCTTTTTTTAGTACGCTGTCCTGTGAAAAGCCACCAGGCAAAGTTGACAACATTCTTCAAATCAGTTAGAACGCAGCCCTGTTTTGCCAGCCGAATTTTGGTATGCATGCTATTACCCCTTATCATGCTCCTGTTTCTATAGTTTGATATCCCAAGTAGACAGGTATGATTAACTCATCTATTGGGCGTATGGAGGCTAGGAAAATGCATTTTTGTATACAGGGTTTTCTACCGAGCTAGACTCACGATTTGA
>JALIZH010005368.1:0-13917 GCA_030522465.1 Rhipicephalus appendiculatus | reverse complement strand
TATGTTTTTTTTATACGGAACATGCAATAAAGAAATAATTTTATTTGTGTCGATCGAGTTTTGTCTTACTGAGCAATCGGTCCGCTTAAGTTTTGCCGCTTCAGAACACATGAACAAAATTTAAAAAATTGTTAACGAAATTTTACGAATGGCCGCGTTGCCGAAGCGGCCAGCGGACCTGAAAGAGGGCCCGGACACATTCCGCTTGCATGCGAAGTGGGAGAGGAGAGCTTCCGCGGCAACCCTCCCCTCTCGGTTTTGCGCCCTTTCCCTCTATTTGGTGACCTCACCAGTGACGTCATGAAAGAAATGTTTTGTTTGTGATTTATTTCTAGTTGGAATCCCGGCAGCCGTCAGTAGTAAAAGCGGCGCTGCCGCTGCGTATCAGCATGCGAGAGCGCGTCACATGGGAGGTATAGGGAGTTTCCACCCCCTGACACAACCGCCAACACACCACCACGAACACAAGCGGGAACAATGACTTAAGAGCGAGAAGGATGGTTCCCTTGAAAACGGTTTGCACACGTTACGTATCCCCTGAACACGTCTTGCATCTCCCGCGCGGTTCATCTCATTGAAGACTAACTGGTTTGCATACGACACGCATCCCTCTGCGGTTACCCCTTCAATGGTCTATCCGTTCATCGCTCGCGCCTATTGGGCTCCGCTACTCCTCTTTCGGGAAATTTTCCTTAGAGTGTTGCGCTTGTGCTCACGAGTATGGCAGCCCTGGACCCTGCAACATAAATGAGCTTTAGTGGATGGCGCTTAACTACAATTAACGTTAACCCGACGTGACGGTTGTATCATAGGAGTACATATGCAATGTTTATAAAATTGGATAGCCAGCACTGCAACCACAATTGACGTTTCACGAACTTTAGGGTCTATTTGAAAAGCAGTTCCGAGTCGTGGCGTGGCTGTGTGCTAGAATACTTGATTGCCACGCAGAATGCTGGGGTTCGATTCCTGCTGGGACCCTGACATTTAGTCTTTGCATTCGCCGGGTCAACGCTGCCGATGCAAGCAATTTGATAACGCTCTCGCGTTAAAATTACCAATTTCTGTTTTCGCCGTTCCTTGGTAGATATAAACTTTAAATCACCTGTGGCACATACCCACCCTGGGTATGCAGGTATGCACCCCGCGTGTCGGGCGGAAAAGATTTGACGTAGTACGCGGCGGGATTGTCACATTATTCATGTCATGACCAGCGAGTCATATTTGTCAAACCATCTTACTCTCGTATACTAATTTTGGTTTACTTCAAGATCAGAGGGGGAGTGCGAGAGCCCCCAGACGTTCGTGGCTAGACAGATAGATAGATACGTATACGCTAAAAGCGCCTGCAGTACGCGAAGAAATGCTATGCCTGCGGGCAACACGTACCACAGTCACAGCAAAAGCTGGACAAGTGGCCTTTCTAGTGCCCGTTGTAAACTCTCTTGGGGCTGCTACTACAAGTACACTTGCGAGGTACTCACTACGCCCAAAATCATAACATTTGCGAAATAGGGAAGCGCCCAGTATGCCATCATTCTTCTTTCTGCGGAGAAGCGAGGTACTCGCTACGCATCTGTAAGGCATTATAGGCACTTTGTCGATGCTATGGACGATGACGATGAATAATTATGGCGGAACTCTTTGTAATGGTCGGAAGCTTTATACGAACCACTCCTTACATTATGTGTCGTCTGGTAATTTTACTCTTCTACCACGATATATTGCACGTTAACGTGATTTCTTGCCAGAGATGACGCCTGTGTTTGGTCTTTTTTCGAAAGAGTTTCAAGCTTTTACATGGCTCTGTGGTAGAATGCTCGACTGACACGAAGACGGCCCGGGTTCAAGTCCCATCCGATCCTGGATATTGTCACGTGGTCGTGACGTTGACGAAGGCAGTAGGCAGTAGTACTAGATGAAACACTTTATTTGGGCCGAACTTGTGGCCGGTAAACTGAAGGTGAGATTACAACAGTAAACGCTGGCACTGATAGCGGCGAACAGAGCGTCGGCCGTCGATGAACTGATCATCGTTGGAACGCACCGGCTTTTATACATCACGCGGCGAACATTCTAGTCTTATCACTGGTTGTCACGCAAGCTCTGGAATAAGCTCGAGTGTTCGCGTCTTGCGCGCAATCTTAACGCAAGGATTCTACAATAATCGTGAAGCTTCTAGAACAATGAGGCGCGGTTTGCGCCGAGCAGGCGGGCAGTCTTTGTGGGCGAAAACCGAGTACAGAAAAATATAAAAGGCGCGTGGCAATATTTTTTGTCCATTTCGCGCGACAGCTGTTATGGACACCGGCTTCAGCGCTGGCGGACAACTACGTACGCCACCAAAGTCGGCTGTTGTTGTGATGTCATAACTCCTTTAGCTATAAAAAAGTAGACCTGGGCAGGACGCGTAATGCGTATGGCAGATTGCTCATGATCTGTGAGAACGACAGAATGAATACCGGGGGATGTGAAATGCAGCCGACGGCGACTGAGTGTTTCTCAGCAATGTTCTGCCGTTGGAGTACCGCAAATTTGCGGGCGTTTGCTTGCAATTTTTCCTTTGACATTCAGTTTCCTTATACGCTAAAAACAATAACGGGGAGAAAAGACAGTAATAGATTACACCTTTTGCGATCGTCCCTGTCCCCATTATTGTTTTTAGCGGAAAGAAGAGACTGTGAACAGCCACCCTGTGGCCTTAATGCCCTGCTCAGCTCTTCTGTCACAGGTAGGCATCCTTAATATGGAACATCCTGTAATAAAATATATGCATTTTTCCAGTGTTCGAACACCTTATCATACCATCACTGCCTAAGTACATGAAGCCCCGAAGATCTCATAAGATCTCCGCTGGTACGCTGTACCATCGGCTACATTGCCCCCGCCGTGTTTACAAACTGCACAAATGCACTCTTGCTGAATTCTGATCACAGGTTGGGTTATCTTGCAAAACATTCGCCTACAGCTTCTTGTCTTTCGAAATCAGAACAGCTTGCGCACATTCTATGAAGTAAGAGTTTTATAACCCCATTATAAAGCGCACTACTTATTGTTTAATGCTAGGCCTTAGTAAACACTAAAGGCAGTTCATTGCACACAGGTGTGGTGGACCGCAAGGTCCGCCGACTGCCAGGCGGTCTTGTGGGGAGAAGAGCTGGCACATTCGACACGAACGCTTTAATGCGACGTTATGACCTGAAAGACCACATGGCTTGCCCCCGAGCAAGTGGCAGGTCGTGTGGAGCTATGATGATGATGATATGAGGCATCTGACAGGCTGACAAAGACGAAGTTCCAACAAGAGGTACTGCTGTAACACGTTTTTTCAGGCTAATTAGTTCGTTGCTAATAAACTTTCTTCAACTGCGGGAGAAGATCAAGACATAAGTGCGAAAACATTATGAACACTACGAGCCAACTGTTTATGGCAGTCTGCGCTCGTGGTGTTCTGAATGTTTCTTCACTTGTGTTTTCGTCTTTTCGCACAGTTTAAGAAAGTTCATCAACAAAAAGCAATAAAGACAGCCAAGAATGAGTGACTTTGATCACCAAGCCCTCCTCGAAGACAACTGCTATATCATCAACATCATCACGGCAAGGGCATATTGCGCTTACAGCAACGCTTCCGTGTGTGCGCAATATTAAGTAGTTATAGGTTCAGCAATACGTACATTTGGACTGGTTATACTTGCATAACCGACAAACGCCAATGCAATTTCCACGACGGACCAACAACAAAACAATACATGACTAAGAAACATCGCCCCCTTAGTGAAGGCTGCTTCTTTGTTAGTACTTTGTCAAAATTGGGGGGCAGCCACCCTTTAATGGTTGAAGTTTAAAGTTACATTGGACTGGCACGCAGAGCGCTGGTGGTACTACACTTTGGATCGCCCAGAAAAAGTAGATTTCTTAATTTAGTGTACCGTACCCCCAACTTTTACAGAAAGGAGGGCACGGATGCACGAAAATCTGCGCTTGTAAGCGCGAAAAGGGAAAAGACGGCCACCGGAATTAGTTATCGCATGACGAAAAACGAATAGATCCCTCGGCGTCCATTTGTGGTGTAGGTGTAACTGTCGAAATCAGAACGTGTGATGGTCAGGCTGGTGGGTTCGAATCCCACACACGTGTTTTTTAAAACACCAAAACGTTTCATGCCGGGGTGCATCAAGACCTTCATGACGTATTTCCGTCACGGAAATACGCCAGCAAAATGAATGCGATCATATGGCAAAGAAATGAACTAGAAGAAAAAATATTCCTTGATGGGAGTTGAACCCACGACCTCTCGGTCCTTGATGATGGCTAGCAGTTTAGCCCACTACGCTACCGTCAGACATATGAAGCAGGTTACACGAAAGCGCATTTTATTTCTTGCACTTACTTCTCCCAGTGAAATAATGCATAGCCTCCGCGATTATCTCTGGCAGCGCACCGCACCTTTATTGCGACCGCCCCATTCCGCGCGCTTCCAGTAGGAGATGTGCTATTTTGTCAACGCTTTTAACACACCGCGAGGTGGCGGCTTTAGCCCGAGCCTCGCTCATAGCATCTATCCATATTAAAAAAATAATTGCTCTCCGACGTTCGCTTGCCTGGCGCACCGCGTTCCCCGCTCGCTCTGTGCGAAATCACGAGCAGGCTACAGGGGAAACACGACGCGCGTCGCGTTTCTCTACGCGTTTCACAAAGCTTTGAAGGAGTGCAGGCCGAGTACAAGTGTTGGCTATATGCGTGTTGATGGCACATAACAATCGCAATATACGGTGTCCAGATAAATGGTAACAACTTGAACTACCGTAAGGGCTAAATCATGATTATGGACGATAGTGGTCGGGACGGAGACGTGCCACTAGGCGTATGGTGCGTCCATATCAAGCGGCGCTACATCTGTCAATTACCAATACACATTGTACAATTTCTCAGTTATCTATGCACTATAAATGGGGCTCCGTATATTCGCAGTGTATTTTTCTTGAAATTTGGAGGGTGTTTTCGAAGTTTAGTTTTTTGGGAAAAAAATTCGGCGTTTATCGGAGTTCATTTCTGGTAAACCCGAAATTCTCCAAAATTGGGCCATTATTTTGCACTATAAGTTGTTGAAATGTGTTCTTATTAATAATTATTGCCAGTGAAATTGCTTTGCATTGTTGCTGATATTCCTGCTTCTCTGTTCTTTCATTTTTTTTCTCATTTGATGTTTATTTACCCTGTTAATAAGGCTGTTCATGTGCACGGCTGTATAATCACCAAAGTGGACTTTTGCGGGGCCGGAGGTAGTCAAACTGCCCCTAGGCTTTTCTCCCAGCCTCCCTCATCGTCTTGAAGAAAAATAAAGGACCTAACATTTATTTTTATTCTCAATACTCCGAAATATTTGATTCAATGATAACTGACCACGATATCATGCGAACGAAGTTAGTGTATTTTAGATGTCTGGAAGGTTTTACAGCACAAACATGTATACGCACAAGCCAAAATACTTCAACACAAAACACCTACGTTTGTTCGTATTACAACATTAAAGCTTGTTGTAATAGACGCTATTATACTTCACGCGGTTACTGCCACTGAGCGAGGTGCGCTCCTTTCGAATGATGATTCTCAGCTTTGAAAATGCCCTTCGAAAATTGAGAATGTCGTTTGAAAATCAGAGTTTCTCGGAGAAATCCGAATTGCCAAAAAATTTTACCGGCGGTTGTTTATGGAACTTTTTCGAATCGGAAAACATGGAGCTCTGACAATAAACCATGACCTACTTTTGAGAAGACAGGCTTTACTTTCGTGTCATACCGATTCCTATGATGAAGGAATCAGACACGTTTTTTTTATCACAGTGGTCACTGTTTGGTTACAATTACGATCTGCGCATGATCAAAATTATTAAAGCGAATTTAACAGCCCGATTTCGCTCGTAGTGAGTGTCCCAGTGTGCCGCCCACAGTGTGCCAGTGTGCCAGTGCCCAGCGCCGCGCCGGTCCAATAATCGTACAAGTCACTGGGACAGCGCGTCCGGGTTTCCAATAAGATAGACAAGCATTCAACAGCCGATAATGCTATGACGGAACAAGATGATTCAACTATCATTTGCCAGCTGTCCACAACCATTAGCCACTCTCACCTATACGGCAGAGACTGCCAAAAAGTACGTTCGGAAATGGTTTGGGAGATATCGCCAATGACGCGCATTTTGCTCCAATCTCTTTCTTATGAGAGCGTCTCAGAAAAATGGAAAAACGTTCAAACACTCAAGGGTAATTGACTAAATGACGTCAATCAGCGAAAGGCAGTGGGTGTAACGAGGCAAACGTGTAATAATGAAAATTAACTCTAAAATCAGGCAGTATATCTTTTAAAACAGTGCGATACTTCTATGATTTAGATTTCGACCAAGTCTCCAAAATCGCTAGGATGGTTGACAGGGTAGGAAGCGTGCAAACTGTGACACAAATTACCGCGAAATATAATGGTCGCAGATTTGTAGACAACGCCATCACAAGAACTGAATGTAAATGAATAGTCGCAGATGAAAGGCATGCCAGGTATTCGCGATCGAAGGAACTCCAACTGCATGAAGCACGAAAGGCTCAAATGAATGTTTTATAATGAAGCAAATGCCACGTCATACTACATGCTCGAAACTATCCAAGTTTCAATACCTGATTAGGTGGATAAACTAGAAAATCCGCCGACGATGAATGTCAGTCTCTAGAAATGACGTAGAAAATATTCACCATGTTTTCTTAGCATGCCAGACCGTTCCTGCAGGGGTTACTAATGATGTAGCTACCCTCACTAAAACCCCGAGCTTTCAAAAGAATGAAGTAATGAACCAAGCCGGCACAAAGGATATGTTGTATCAGACGGCTGAGCTAGCACAGCGAATGCATTGGTATTCGAGTGAAAGCTGTCATGACAAAGTCAAGAATGTAGTCCTTTCCCGTCATGTGTCTTGAAACCGCATGCTAGAGCTAAAGGATTGCTCCGCTACTGAAGAACGAAATGTCATGCAACATTCTTAGCTTTGCTGTTATTGCAGTTAATACGAACATTATCATGTACGCTGAATATGGGAAACGTGCAGCACCTACAGGGGGCGCAGCAGTGCACTGCACCTATGCGCCGTCAGCGCCGCGAGTGGCGACTTGCGGCCACTTCAGTGTCAACTGGCGTGCTACGAATCGTCGTCTCTCCGTCAGCTACGCCCGCGTTGTATGCAAGTGCGTGTGCGCGAAGGTGACAGGTTTGATAAAACGGGTAGGCTTCCAGAAAGTTATCAGTGCATGATTCTTTTGGGGCCCCAAATGAGGAGAAAGGACATAAATTTACGGAATCAATCATGTTTTGGGTGTGACGTAGCACAGACGCGCGGCAGAGTGTTCTGAAAGGGCGATTCGTGCGGCCGGCCAGCGTAAAGCTCGAAGCATAGAACGTCGCCATCGATGTTTGTAAACATTATTTCTTGCCATTTTGCCTGGTTATTGTTGAGTAAACGATGACATTTGTGTCTGAAATGTGTTAGACAACCCCTTGCTATGCGCGCAAGTAATACCTACGGTCGCCGAACTGCCCGTGTTGCATTTAGTAATGCGGGGGATTTGCGCGAAGTTTTCTGTTCGGTAGTTCAGCTCCGTTTGTAGGCGCTGCTCGGGCTGCATGAGTCCTTGAGTAAATTTGCCACGTGCCAGCTTTGCACGCGATATCTCAGCTGTCACGTCGCGCAGTAGAACGGCGTGGCCCGGCTTCGCTTGCACGCACACTGCTGTTAAGGACTATGGCAGTACATGGGGAATAAATTTTGAAATTCTCGTGGTCTGCGACGCATTTTGCCTGGCATGCGTGACTTCTTCCTTAATGTTACTATTTACGAACTGCGATACGGCGGAAAAACGGCAGCAGCGCACGAGGGGAGAATTGCTGGATCTGTAGATTGCTTTCCGCCAACGAATTGTGTACTGCAGACTCACGATCACTTTTCCTTCAGCAATTAAAAAGCATGGCTGATCCCTCTGTCAAAGGAATCGGTATAAAACGAAAGTGAAACGTGTATTCACATAAGTAGTTGAGCGTTTATTGTGCATTGTTTCGCCACAAGGGAGAAGGAATGAATGCTGCAGCAACAAATTGTAATGTGACGTGAAGAACGGCAAGCAGCTCGAAACATGCAGCGCGCACCTCAAGCAGAAAGGACGCACGAAATGAGCATACACAAGACGAGCACGGACTAACTGTCACAGCTCGACATTCAAAGCGCGCTGCTCTAACACAAAAACGCACGAAACGAACGCACAAGCATACACAGGACGAGCGCGAACAACTGCTACAAATATTACTTCGTGTGTAAGCGGCGCGCTCCATTCGTAAACGCGGCCGCTGCGGCGAACGAAGCGACCTTCGTGCACTCTTTAACCACTGTAACTTCAAAGTAAACTTGCGGTGGAAGCACAAGGCGTCCGAAGCGCCCGAATTCCCTGATCAGGAGATAAGCGCGCGCGCACCAGCGACGACGCCCCGTGGAGGCGCACGCTCATCCCAGCGAGAGGCGCGACGACCTTTAGAGCGCGCGCTCCGTGACACCTTCACGCCATCTCGCTAGTGATGACGAAAACGCGCTGAAGTCGAGGAGCTCTGAGGACCGCCAACGGTATATGGTGTGTATAAATACCTTGACGTTAGCAAGCTCAGGAACGTACGCTCCCGTAGCCGAGTGGTTTCGTGCCGCGCGCTGCGGAGCGAGAGGTCGTAGGTTCGACGCCCAGCGACGGAACTTTTTTCTTGTAATTTTTCTTTGATCTCATTATGTTAGTTTATATTTTACAACGTCATATCCGTGACGGAAATACGTCAGAGGAGCCGTGGTGGACCCCGGCATAAAACACTTTCAGTGTTAAAATATCAGTTAACATGCGTGGAGAGTAAGTTCACAGCGAATTAGCTACAGCATGTACTTCATAAACGTGCCCGCGGGATCACTTGCTTTACGTGGCGTCATAGACATGCGCACGAGGGAGGCGGCCGCCTCCTCTAGTCACCTAGGGGGGGGGGGGGGCGGTAAAGTCTGCCCCATATATTGACTTAATAGGGGAAGGGGGGGCGCTGTGACGAGCCGTCTCCCCCTGTGAAGAGGAACCCTGCGCACGCCTACGCGTGGCGTCCACTAATCCAGTGTTCCCGCCGGTTTCTGAAGCACAGTCACGGCGGAAAGCCGAAAAGCTTTGTTACAGGTGCGTAGTTCTTATAGTTATCGGCACAGTTTACGACACAGCTATTCATACGCGACATTGCGAAGCGCCGCTAAGAACCTGACACGCCTGCGCTTATGAATCGGCTGCTGCACGGAACACGCCAATTCCTTTCGTTCACTCCCGCACCGCGGCGCCACCGGCTCAGTGCACGTTCCCCATAGTAGCCGAATATGCTTTTCCTGGCACGCTTTTATATACAGTACGGTTTTTCCTCACAATGCGGTAAGGGCGGAACTTGCAAAACTTGTCAGACACCGAGTCCACCGTAGGCTCTGCGCAAGCTTTTCTACTGTTCCGGACTCAGTCATTTTAATTATGCAGATAAGTGACGACTTCAGACCTCTAGCTTTTGTAACGCTGTGTTATCTGTTGTGACACTTTCCCTTAAAATAAAGTCTGGCATTTGTTGCTGTCAAATTTGGTGCCATTTTGTCAAATATCCACGCCAGTATCTAGAATCATTAAGCTAAAATGAGCACTGATAACTGAGCCGAGTTATGACAAGCTCAGTCTGTACTGAGCCTAACTAATTATCGCGATCCCTTGGAAAAACTGTGCAATGATGAATTTGTGAGATAAGTTCTCTGGGAGGGAATTAAGCGAGGATGTGTGTGTATCAGGGCAAATTAAGAATTATTGGCCAGTGTGCTTTATCTTTTCAGTGTACTAGGTGTCATGAAGACATACAAAACATATCGAAAGCTCTAGTCACTGCTGCATGCGAGCATACCACAGTGCACCTGATTGTGGCATATTCACCGATTAATATCATGATGTTCCCTTCTTAAAGGTTCCGAGAATTCGTTCGAAATGAAATATTCAGGGATTCTAAAGCTGCTTTGAGACTCGTTGCTTCACTGTGCAAGATATATTAGAATAATAATTGACTCAGTTCTAAAATTCCCTATTCGTTCTTCTTTGTGCTACGCCAGTACTTAGAACATCTACTGCACCGTTGCTTTCGCGACTTGGAGGAAGAGCAGTGGAGGGAGGGGCTGAACAGGGAGAGAATAGGCTCATTTCTACACTCTAAAAATGATCGAGTAAAAAGGGTGTCTTTTTGTCCCGCAGCAGTAATCGCCATCCGGCTTGCTTGCGCTTCCTTTCTGGAAAAACTGGGCGCTGGCAACTTTCCTATCAAGAGTGCTATGTCACGCCGATAACGCGCATGTCGTTCGTGACCAGAAACTGCAAGGCGCGCGGCGATAATGCAAGGAAAGGAACGCAAGATGGATGACGATTATCATTGTGGGACCAAAAAACACCTTTTTTACTCGATCATTTCTGAGAGTGTAAAAGCCGCCCTTCTGTCAGAATCATAGGTCGGCACTATGAGGGAGTACTCACTCAAACTCACTCACCACAATTTTGTCAGCCTTCGCACTCACTCACGTTCACACTCACCTCCACTCACACTCATGAGTACTCACTCACGTTCACACTCACGACTACTCCCACTCGTAGGCGCTCACTTACGTTCATACTCACGCCTACTCACACTCTTAGGCGCTCACTCACGTTCACACTCACGTCCGCTCACACTCATGAGTACTCACTCATACTCAACTCACCACGTTCAAATGAGTGTGAGTGAGTGTGAGTTGAGTGCACTCATGAGTGAGTGGGCCCGAGCTATGGGACTCGCCGTGTTTCTCTGTGCGGCATACCTACTCACGCTCATGAGTTCACACACGTTCATACCACGACTATTCACGTTTATACTGTTCACACTCATGAGTACTCGAGTAAAGTTGCAAGGCGGGCTTGTTGGTACGGCATACTTGAATACAACTGGTAGCGCAAACGGGACAAAAGAAGTAACACGGAGACACACACAGCGCAGTAGCGCTGTGTGTGTGTCTCCGTGTTACTTCTTGTGTCCCGTTTCTTTGCGCTACCAGTTTTATTCAATCATGAGTACTCACTCTCATGAGTATTCACGTACACACTCACGTCCACTCACACTCATGAGTGCACGCTCACTCACGTTCACACTCACGCTCACTCACACTAATGAGTTCTCACTCACGTTCACACTCACGTCTACTCATACTCATGAGTGCTCACTCACGTTCACACTCACGTCCACTCACACTCATGGTTTCTCACTCACGTTCACACTCACGTCTACTCATACTCATGAGTGCTCACTCACGTTCACACTCACGACCACTCACACTCATGAGTACTCACTCATACTCAACTCACCACGTTCAAATGAGTGTGAGTGAGTGTGAGTTGAGTGCACTCATGAGTGAGTGTGCCGAGCTATGGTCAGAATACCCCAGTTCCAGCAGCAGCGCTTGTCGTTTGTTGCGCATCGAAGAAACTACGATGTGCTGCAAGTAAACGTTGCGTCGTTGCGGCCCCAAATAGCGTTCATAACAGCACTTGAAAGTCCGCTTACATGCATTACTCTGCGCTTGAATGAAAATATGCCGCTTACAAGTACGGGACGTTATGCGGGACATGACTAAGTGTGTATGAAGTAATGGAGCGTATGATACACGGAGTATGTTAGCACGAAAGGAAACCATTCGTGATGGGCAGCAACACTGGGCCACATGCGGCTTTTCGCAGCCATTATAACGCCCGAAAGAGAAGCCTTGATATTTCCAATAGCATGTTCTAGATTAACAATATGAATACTCATATTTATTTGTCTAGGACCTAGCACTACTCGTTTAGAATGAAGGTGTGCGCGAACAGGGATTCCAAAGAATGCAATTAGGAGTACAGTAAACTGGGCAAGGTGCTATTTGTTCATTATGTTTACAGCGCGAAAAGAACGAGAAAACTTAGTAAGGCACACATGCGAGAGGACACAGCGCTCTGTTTTGTCGTATGTGTGCCTTAGTAAGTTTTCTAGTTTTTTTCCCGCTGTAAACACAATGAATGCAGTTAGCAATTCCGCCTTGTTGGCGAGTCATATTGCAGGCTTTCATCATAGTTCCTAAACAAGTACGAGGACGTAGAAAAAAAGCAGACTGCAGTGTATTTCCCTTGAGCCTTACCATTTGAAATAGACAAAAAAAAATATGCATGCAAAATGCACAGCTCAGACAAAGAGGAGCCGGTACTATTATAATTGATAAATAGGCGTACCTGTGACTAGTTCAGCAGCAAATATACCCAAACAGACGAGAGACGAGAGCTTCAGCCACCACGTCACCTTGGGAACACTTTCTTCGATCATAGCTGTGCAGGGAACACTCCAAGACAGTTGAAGAGCCAGCAGACAGCAGACTAAGCGAAAAAAACAGCGCAAAACACGGGGCAGTGAAAGAGACGGACCAAGCGCTGCCAGTAGACAATGTCGTGTTGTATTGAAGTGATAGCATGAAGCCGCGAGTCATCGCACCTGCCTCTTTTCGTCAGTTTTAGGAGGCAGAGAGAAAGAGAGAGCACCAGAAAGCTCTTGCTCCGCCTCCGTTTGAAGGTGAGAGCAGCGACGCTTCAATCATTTCACAGGCATGCGAAACTATTCATCACGAATTTCTTTGTTTTTTGCTTCCGGAATCATGTGTTTTGGTTCCCTGAATTACATTTTGTTTACATGTCAAGTAGACACGCGCATCGAGTGTAGAATGCCGCCCCGATGAACAATAGAAAACGCAGCGGCCCCATGCGGAGCCGGCGTGCCACATAAATAAAAAAGTGAACAGTCCCGGGCTCCTCTCCCGGCCTTCCCACAATCCTCAGCGCAGCACGTGACGTCAACATTGACAATCTGCGATTGCACCAGCAGCAGAAACTGTAGACTGCTGGAACAACAACCTTCTTGTCTGCCTGCTGGTACGCGCGCCCCCCTGCGGCGGGGAGGGGCGGACCGGCCAACGAATGGAGCGTAGCGAAGGAAAGAGCAAAACGATCGTCCATCAAACGCATGTGACTTCGCTACTGCGGCGACATGTGGAAGCTTGCTCCCGGCGGTATGTTCGTTTTATAGCGGCGCATAAATGCAACACCGCAATTTAATTCTGACATCGGAGTGGATTGCATGGATTTCGATGGAGGCGAAATGCTAGAGGCCCGTGTACTGTGCGATATCAGTGCACGTTAAAGAACACCAGAGGGTCGAAATTTCCGGAGTACTCCACAATGGCCTCTCTCACAGTCACATTTTTGTCTTGGGAAGTAAAAGCAGCAGATATTATGAGAGTGGTTTGCATGGGCGATCTTTAAGGGGAGAGCGCGCAACGGCGTAGGAAACAGAAGAAAAATAAACAAAAGCGCTGGCTGGCGGATGATACGAAGACACATACGTACTCGGGAAACAACTGTAAACCACCGCGCGTGGTCAGAGTATACCATCACACAACTTCGATATAGCTCAGGATTTTTGTCGCGTAGTTAAATTTTCTTTTGTTCGTTGACATGGAAGCACTTCAACAGAGCGAGGTGTGCCTCGGGCAGTAATCAGTAATAAAGAAATGAGGTGACCTGCTCTAACAAATATCGCAGTACTGTGCATTTTGATGACTGCAATGCTCGGGGAAAATGCTAACACGTTGTGAGAACGCGATGGGTCGTTATACAGACCCGCGAATAAGACCTTCCGAACAACAACAATCAGGAAAAGGTCAAGGCTCTTGGTATGCATAATGACTTTACGGTGGTCATAG
Source organism: Rhipicephalus appendiculatus (assembly GCA_030522465.1). Taxonomy (NCBI): domain Eukaryota; kingdom Metazoa; phylum Arthropoda; class Arachnida; order Ixodida; family Ixodidae; genus Rhipicephalus; species Rhipicephalus appendiculatus. Next base: position 41 of record JALIZH010005368.1, on the reverse strand, counting down.
AAGCACAACAAGCGCCACAGCCTGCACGATTGTCCTTTTCC
>JALIZH010005365.1:62500-92723 GCA_030522465.1 Rhipicephalus appendiculatus | reverse complement strand
GGAGAAGGTAGGGAAGAGATTTGGCTTGCGAAGGCTACGCGGGGCGAGCGGCAAGGGTTTCGAGCTCACCTCCTCGCATCATGGTTTCGCGCCGCATCAAAATATCGCTTTTCTCAGCGCCTAATGCACCGATTGACAAAATTCTTGTGGCATAATGCTCCTCATGGGACACACAAGAACTGCCAGCGTCTAACTAAAATTTGTTATGGGGCCTGGTGAGGGGCCCTTTAACTGCTGTTGGGACCCATGCTGCCATTTAGAAAGTATGGCCAAAGTCGCGGCGTTTCTCGCCTTTCCAGGATTGTTGGAAATCGCGCGACTGAGCACGAGCGACTTTTACGGGAGCCGCCTAGGCAGTGGGTCAATTGTGATACGAATTCTCGCATGTGTTAACGCGTACTTAGGCATCCATTTCTGTTCGTAAGAACTTAGAAAAACACTCAAAAGCGCATATTTGTGTGCCCCATACCCTCTGTTCCCAAAAAACTCCCCCCTAGAGCCTCACTGTTCAATATGTTGGACAACATGCTGCGGCCAAGTAACATGAAATACAGAAAACCTACGTGACACTTTTTGCCTTTGCACGCAGAAGCGTTTTGCATGTTTTTAAAAAAATCTGACACTAAATTCACTTCTGGAAGCACGGAGGATATATATATATATATATATATATATATATATATATATATATATATATATATATATATATATATATATAGTCGCAACGCGGAAAGAATAAGGCATCAGGACCGCGGTGCGACGTTGGAAAGATAAGGCTCTGTTCAGAGATCAATCACAATGTCAAAAACAGACGCTTGAACGTCGTCTTCCTCAGAGCCACAACAGCTGCTGCTCGTGCTGCTCACTTCGTTGTCCTCTGTCGTCCTGGTGGCTATCAATCGTGACATAGGCCTCCCTTCCAAGAAAGCATCATCCCGATGCTTTATCATCACGGCAACAACTTGCACTCAATGGCAGCTAAGTTGATTCGGACAAATAAGATTTCATACGAATGATGTGCACAACTTCCGGTACATACCTTTGGCACCTTGAGCAATGCGGACTGTCGGGAACAACCTCGTAATTAACATCAGTGAGACGTCGCAGAAATTTACACGGCCCGAAATAGTGCCGTAACAGCTTCTCTGAGAGGCCACGACGGCGTACTGGGGTCCGCACCCACTCTCTCTCCCGGCTCATAGGAGACTGGATGGTGGCGTAGATTATACCGCCTTGTGTCGTAGTCCTGCTGCTGTCGAATACGTACGCGTGCAAGTTGCCGGGCTTCTTCAGCCAGCTGAGAAATGTAGTCAGCATCCGTTCCGACACCATCGTTTTCATGCGGCAGCATCGCGTCGAGCATGGTTGTAACTTCACGGACCATGGATAAGACGGAATGGTGTCATGCGTGTTGTCTCTTGCTGGGCCGTATTATATGCGAAAGTGACATAGGGCAAGATCTCGTCCCGAATTCTTATGCTCCACATCAACGTACATGCAAAGCATATCAGCAAGTGTCTTGTTGAGGTGCTCCGTCAAACCATTCGTTTGTGCATGGTATGCCGTTGTACGGCCGATGTGAAGTGCCACTAAGTCTCAGCTGTGAATGCTGTTCCCCTGTCAGTTATAACTAGAGACTGGATTTTAGGCAAATGCCTATTTTGTTCCTTGCGTTCCTATCGTGCCACTTTGATATATGAGCACGAATTAGGGGTTAGGGAGGGCTTTTGTAGTGTTTTTATAGTGCTTATAATTGCCTATTTTTGACGTTTGTGCCTAAATTCCTATTAGGCCTATAAATGCCTATTTTCGAAATCGGTGCCTATATGAACACTGTTTAACCTCAAATTTTGCTTTCGAGTACAGTTGGAGACCGTTATTCATGTTACCGGGCAAGATTGGCCTTTCGGAACTCTATGGGGTGCAACCTAACTTCCGGAGAGCAACCGCTACCAGCAGTGAAATAGGACGTGCCTGTCACCTTATGCCACCGCACTGACATGGCGCGAGCGGCTGGAGGAGGGGAAGGAGAAGGAGTGGAAAAAAAGGCTATTTCTGTAACCCTAAATGGGAGCAGAGGAAAATAAAGGTGGGAAGAGGAGAGGGGAAGAAGAGGAGAGTGGCGTCCATGGACCGAGGACGTGGCGGGCGGCTTTTACAGCAGGCGTTCCAGTTCGGTGTTCCCAAAGAATTGAAGCACCTCCTTGAAGACCTGGGTGTGTGTGTGTGGGGGGGGGGGGGGGGGGGGAGGAACGGGAGGTGCCTCTGTGGAGCCGCAGGAAGATGGAGAACGAATGCGAATCCGTGGAGTTGGTAAAAAACAATCAGATCTCCACGTGGCTTTTGTTTTGGTTGTAATTTACTTCTTAAAGGGCGCTTCACCAGGTCACATCATAAATCTTAGGCACTGGAAGTCGTTGCGTGCCCAACGAAGAGCTTCGTACAACAATATTTTTTTAATTGGTTGATTATGAGCTGCGAAAGCATGATGCGAGGAGGTGAGCTTGAAATCTTTGCCAACTCGCCTCGTGTAGACTTCGCAAGCCAAATTACTTCCCTGCCCTCTTCGGTACCGGAACAACTCGGAGCCTGAAGATCACACGACGCAGACGCGTCAACACGTCATGCGCACGCAAGGTGACATTTGCATGACATGCCCAAGCCAAGGTCGTGCACGCAAGCGGTGTTGTGTCGTTTCGGCGTTCTCAGTAGTGTACTGCCTGTTTCTGTGGGATGAATCCCTCAATGCGCGCACGTTTGGAGAGGCTGGCATGGATCATGTATTCCTTACAACGACACACAGCGTCGCACCGCTGGAACTGGCGGACGATGCACAAAAAACACGCCAAGCGTTGTCAGGGCTGGCGCCGGCACGACGCCGGAACGGCGAGACAATGAACGCAAATGAAATGGAGGAAGCTGAGTCTCGCATCTCGCTTGATTAGAAGTAAAAAAAAATAATAATAAATAAAACAGCGCACAGATTCCGTTTGTACGTTTTTTTTTAATTCTATACTTTCATTCTTCTATTCAAGCAACAAATTGCACAAATTACACAAGTCGCTTCGAAAATTCTCGCAGTGTCACGTACTACCGTGACGTACAAAGGACCATTCCTTCTACGTCACCTCCACCATGTTGGGGCGTGCGCCCGTGAGATTAAGGGCAAGCGGCATTCAGTCTGACATTTCACCTCTTTCCGGGGCGCGTAGAGTTGTAAATCTTGGCAGACGAGTTCGTGAGCACCCAGTGCATGCATTTCTCGTGCCTGTTCTAAATTCTCAAACCCGCTGAGGGGCCCTTCAAGGTGTTCACAGACAGAAGAGAAATTGACCCTGTGCGATTAGACTCGGATTAATACGTGGCTAAAAGACCCTTCTGGCCTTTTAGCGGTCTGACTATTTACTCCTGTGCTGCCCTTCTCAGCCATTCCTAAAAGAAAGAGACCCAAAAGCGTGTTTATTCGACGGTGGACACTTCACTCACCATGCTGGACAATAAAAGGAGGGACCATGTTCTGCAAACCGTGCGGGAAAAAGGACAATTGGCTATGCTATGCTAAACAATTGGTGCCTTTGTGCCATCATAAACTATAACTTTTTTTGCTTTCCTGTCGTAGACACAGGTCACGCACGTGTTTTCGAAAACTTTGAATTTTTGTAAAAATTTCTTTTGTGCCTATAATTACGATTTTGGGGGGCCTAAAACTGTGTTTTGCCTGCCAATTTTTCGCGCCTAAAACCCGATTTTTTAGTGCCTATAAATCCGGCCTCTAGTTATAACAACTGATGGAGCGCCATGCCACAGCATCACATTCTCTATAAAAAACCGGGCTGCTTCACTTGACGAGCCCCTCTCCAGAGCCTTGGTTTCGGCGTATTGCGTGAGGTAGTCTGTGGGTACTATTATCCATCTGCGACCCGCCGCCGAAGTTGGAAATGGACCTAAGAGATCCATTCCGACTTGAGAAAATGGAGTTTCGGGTACATCAATAGGATGGAGGAGCCCTGCTGGTTTTACGGCTGGCACTTTGCTACGCTGGCAATCGAGGCAAGTGCGAACGTACTGTTGGACGGTCGCCGTCAGTCTTGGCCAGTAGTACTTCTGTTTCACTCGGCACAGCGTTCGGGTGTAACCCAAATGACCGGATGTCGCTTCATCATGAACGCCTGCACTACTTCTCTACTTAGTGGTGTTGGGACAAGGAGTAAGTAGGGGTTGCCGCTCGGAGAAAAGTTCAATTATGCAGGATGTCGTTGCGCAGGGTAGATGACGCTAATCCTCTTGCAAAGAGCTTTGGCACATTGGACGTGCGACCTTGCAAGAAACCAATAATGGACTGCAATTCCGGGTCGTCGCGTTGCTGCTGCGCGATTGTGGCCGTGTCGAGAACACCGAAAAAGGCCGCGTCGTCGTCATCTTCGGCACTGGCATGTTCAAATGGGGCGCGAGAGAGACAATCGGCATCTGTATCCCGCTTCCCCGATTTGTAGACAATAACCATATCGAATTCTTGAAGCTTAAGGCTCCAGCGCGCCAATCCTCCTGATGGGTCCTTTAAGTTCGTCAACCAGCAGAGAGAGTGATGGTCGCTGACAACGTTAAAAGGGCGGTCGTACAAATAGGGGCGAAACTTTATAACAGACATAATGCAAATTAGTTCTGCGGAATCCCGCAAGGTGGCGGAAGGGTTAATAAAGGGGAAAATAGACGACCACCCTTACGGCCTTCATGCTACAAATTCTCCTTTATAAAGCACCACACCACCGCAAGACACTCTTTTTCAGTGGTGGAATAATTTTCTTCTGTGGGGGGAGAGGGTTCTGCTCGCATAAGTAATTACCCGTTCGGCGCCATCTTGCCACTGCACGAGTAGGGCTCCTAAGCCGACATTGCTGGCGTCGGTGTGAAGCGATGTCGGAGCATCATCGTCAAAGTGTCCGAGGAACTGGCGGCTTTTGGAGGCGTTGTCGCCGCTCGTTGAACGCTGCCTTCTGCTCTTCACCCCACACGAATGTGACGTCTTCTCTGGTGAGGCGTGTCAATGGCGAGGCAATCCGCGAAAAGTTCTCAATGAAGCGTCGGTAGTAGGCGCGCAATCCTAAAAATCGTCTCACTGCCTTTTTGTCAGATGGCGCAGGAAAATTTGCAACGGGAGCTACTTTGTCGGGGTCAGGCCGCACACCTTCACTGCTGACAAGGTGCCCCAGGAACAGAAGCTCATCGAAGCCAAAGTGGCATTTTTCCGAATTAAGCGTTAGTCCAGCAGATTGTATCGCTTGAAATACCGCGTGTAGTCGCTTCAGGTGCTCGTCAAATGTCGCAGGGAATACAATGACGTCGTCCAAGTATACCAAACATGTTTGTCACTTGAGGCCGGATAGTACGGTGTCCATAAGCCGCTGGAATGTTGCCTGTGCGGAGCACAAGCCGAAAGGAAGTACCTTAAATTCATAAAGGCCATCGGGTGTCACGAACGCTGTTTTTTTCCCGGTCTCTTTCGTCGACTTCAATTTGCCAATACCCGCTCCTTAAATCCATCGCCGAGAAATAACGTGCATGCCGTAGTCGATCGAGTGAATCATCTATGCGAGGTAGCGGGTAAACGTCTTTTTTGTAACTTGATTCAGGCTCGCGGTAATCCACGCACACAAACGTGAGGTGCCGTCTTTCTTCTTCACTAATACTACCGGCGATGGCCATGGGCTCTTCGACGGCTGAATAACTTCATCCTGAAGCATCTTCTGCACCTGGCTTTCTATGGCTTCACGTTCCCGCGGAGCTACCCGGTACGGGTTCTGCCGTATGGGTCTGGCCAATTCATCCGTAATAATCCGATGTTCCGTCAACGGCGTTTGACGAACCCTGGACGTCGAAGAGATACAGTCCTGAAAATGATTAATGAGGTTCACGAGGCGTTTTTTCTTCTGCGTAGGCAGCAAACTTGGGCCAACATCGACGGATGGAGGTACAGGCAGAAGGCCCGGTGGCGTCGTCTTGCTCCACAGTCGAACAGTCGGCGACCTCTGTAAGCTCCTCCACGTACGCGACTGTCATACCTCTCGCAAGATGTCGTCGCTCAGGGCTGAAGTTTGTTACAAGAACTTGCGTGTGTCCGCAGTTTATGTTGACGACGCCTCTCGCAATGGATATGCCATGGCTGAATAGTAATCCACCTTCAGAACGGCGGGCTTGTTGGTACGTACACATAGTTATTCTGAAAACAGCGCACAAATGGGACAATAAAGAACCACACGACACAAGCGCTGACTTCCAAGAAAGATTTATTGCGTGAACGCGAGATATAAAGGCAGAACATACAGAAAATTAGACACGTGAAAAACATGATAAAATGATGACTAGGGGTTACAGGATTTCTAAGGTGTTAATCTTGCAGATATGCGATTTCCTTCTCAAGTAACTGGATGGAACGGTGAACTAACGCACGAAGGCCCCCGCTTGATAATGGTGAATGCTTCAATAATCTCGCGCGTGCGCTGGTCCGGATGCTTTCTGATGACGGTGGCTTGATGAAAATTTGGAATGCAATTACATGATCTGCAGTGTAGCGCTAAGTTGCTGCCCTGCTTTTGCTTGACATTGTTTGCGTGCTCCCTGAGGCGATCATTAAGGCAGCGTACAGTTTGCCCAACGTATGAGCGGCCGCAGCTCAGAGGGATGTTATATACGACTCCCTTGACGCAAGTGGTAACAGGCATCTGGTGTTTTTTCTCGCATGCCTTTTTCAAAGGCTCTTCTTGGTTGACCTTCTTGCATAAGGGGTTGAGCTTTCCTGGGGCCGAGAAGACAACTGGAACTCCAGCCCTGCCTGCTGCCTTCTTTAATTTGCGGGACATTCCATGCACATATGGAATGACAGCCAGCTTTGAGTTGTCGATCTCAGTGGTCTTGCCGGGTCTTTTTCCTCTTCTAATCTCCACTAGGGTGTCCTCCGCTAGCGCAACCAGGAGGCAGCTCGGGAAATCTGCCCGCATCAGCCGTTGTACTTGACCTTGAAAAGCCATTTCAGTCTCTTGCGTGCACGACCTTTCCAGTGCATTGCGGAGGGCCGATTTGGCGATTCCTCTCTTCACAATCTTTGAGTGTGCTGATGAGAATGGCAGGAGGTTTTTAGCAGAGCGAGGTGCATATCTCCATCATACACGTTCATTTTTGAACAACAGCAGCAGGTCAAGAAACCGCAATGTGCCATCCTGCGGAAGCTCCTTGGTGAGCGTGAGGCCATCCATAGTTTTTCCAAAGATCCCGTAGACAATCTGTACCATTGTGTCGAAGCCGTTTTCGCCCGTGTCAATGAAGACTAGGCAATCATCGACGTACCTGAACACCTTCTTGACGTGGCCCCCCTGGAAGGTTTCCTTGAATGTCAGGGTCGTAGCGGGCGAGCAACAAGTCGCTTAGTGCAGGTGCAAGGCAGGAGCCGATGCACACTCCTTCGTTTTGGAGGTACATCTTCCCTGCAAACTGGACTACAGAGGAGCGCAAGTACAACGTTAGCAGGTCGAGAAACCTGTCGACACTTGTTCTACACTCATTTTGGAAGCGCACGACCCCGTATGTTTCGATGCCTTCATTTACGACTTCGAGTAGATGCGAGTGTGGCAAGGAATAGTATAAATCCTTCACATCGATGGAGAAGGCGAGCATCCCGGTTGTGCCTAGCTGTTTCCGTTGTTGTAAACTCCAATGGCTGTTTCCGGGTATTTAAGCTCCCTAGGCACAACCGGGGTGCTCGCGTTCTCCATCGATGTGAAGGATTTATATTATTCCTTGCCACACTCGCATGTACTCGAAGTCGTAAATGAAGGCATCGAAACATACGGGGTCGTGCGCTTCCAAAATGAGTGTGGAACAAGTGTCGACAGGTTTCTCGACCTGCTAACGTTGTACTTGCGCTCCTCTGTATTCCAGTTTGCAGGGAAGATGTACCTCCAAAACGAAGGAGTGTGCATCGGCTCCTGCCTTGCACCTGCACTAAGCGACTTGTTGCTCACCCGCTACGACCGTGACATTCAAGGAAACCTTCCAGGGGGCCACGTCAAGAAGGTGTTCAGGTACGTCGATGATTACCTAGTCTTCAGTGACGCGGGCGAAAACGGCTTCGACGCAATGGCACAGATTGTCTACGGGATCTTTGGAAAAACAATGGATGGCCTCACGCTCACCAAGGAGCTTCCGCAGGATGGCACATTGCGGTTTCCTGACCTGCTGCTGTTGTTAAAAAATGAACATGTATGCTGGAGATATGCACCTCGCTCTGCTAAAAGCCTCCTGCCATTCTCATCAGCACACTCAAAGATTATGAAGAGAGGAATCGCCAAATCGGCCCTCCGCAATGCACTGGGAAGGTCGTGCACGCACGAGACTGAAATGGCTTTTCAAGGTCAAGTACAACGGCTGATGCGGGCAGGTTTCCCGAGCTGCCTCCTGGTTGCGCTAGTGGAGGACACCCTAGTGGAGATTAGAAGAGGAAAAAGACCCGGCAAGACCACTGAGATCGACAACTCAAAGCTGGCTGTCATTCCATATGTGCATGGAGTTTCCCACAAATGAAAGACGGCAGCAGGCAGGGCTGGAGTTCCAGTTGTCTTCTCGGCCCCAGGAAAGCTCAACGCCTTATGCAAGAAGGTCAACCAAGAAGAGCCTTTGAAAAAGGCATGCGAGAAAAAACACCAGATGCCTGTTACCACTTGCGTCAAGGGAGTCGTATATAACATCCCTCTGAGCTGCGGCCGCTCCTACGTTGGGCAAACTGAACGCTGCCTTAATGATCGCCTCAGGGACACGCAAACAATGTCAAGCAAAAGCAAGGGCAGCAACTTAGCGCTACACTGCAGATCATGTAATTGCATTCCAAATTTTCATCAAGCCACCGTCATCAGAAAGCATCCGGACCAGCGCACGCGCGAGATTATTGAAGCATTCACCATTATCAAGCGGGGGCCTTCGTGCGTTAGTTCACCGTCCGTCCAGTTACTTGAGAAGGAAATCGCATATCTGCAAGATTAACACCTTAGAAATCCTGTAACCCCTAGTCATCATTTTATCATGTTTATCACGTGTCTTTTCTGTATGTTCTGCCTTTATATTTCGCGTTCGCGCAATAAATCTTTGTTGGAAGTCAGCGCTTGTCCCGTTTGTGCGCTGTTTTAGAATAACTATGTGAATAGTAATGTTGGAATTTGTTCCGCGATGTTGTCGGAGTTGCCTGGTAGGTCGCATGTTACAGCCACGAGAGCGCTTGACCGCGGTGGGATGGTCCCGCCATCGTCGAAGACGCGCAGTGGTTCGCGTCGCTGATATGTACAGCGCATATCCGGAACTTGATCAGGAGCCTTCCAAAATGTAACTGGACCTTCTCCGGAATGTCTATAACGGCGGCTTATTCACACAGGAAATCCATACCCAAGATCAGGTCTTTGCAGCACTCCGACAAAATGACGAACGTAGCAACGAAGGCCGAATTGCCAATGTTAATTCTGGCGGTACATTCGCCAGTCGGTGTCATCAATTGACCTCCCGCAGTTCTTATGTTGGGCCCCGTCCATGAAGTTCCAACTTTTTAAAGGCAGTCGGCGAGTTTTAGGCTTATTAACGAGAAATCCGCTCCAGTATCTACTAGCGCTGTCACTGGGCGTCCGTCTATGTAAGGGCTGATTCAGACCGGCGACTGGTCGCGCGACCAAGTTAGTCGCTTTGCGACTGGCCGCACAGGGCTAGAAGCCAACATGGCAGCACCCATAGGCGTGCGCACGAGGGGGGGCAGAGGGGGCGGCCGCCCCCCTAGTCGCCTAAGGGGGGGCCGCACAGTCTGCCCCATGCATTGATTTAATAGGGAAGGTGGGCGCTGCGACGAGCCTTCGCCTACTTTCGCGCCCCCCTGAAGGGGAACCCTGCGCACGCCTATGGCAGCACCCATGCAGACGCGACCGCCCGCTTCGATCCGAAATCGCGGTTGCTACTCGCCCACTCTCTTTACAGCAATGAATAAATGGTGAAATCAGCTATCGCTTCTTCTCATCTCACGCTGGGGACAAAGCATCAGGTATGTTCTGTCTTTTTCATTGAGATTAGCCGTGTTCTTCAGCCCTGCCTGATAAGCCTTGTCTCCAAGAATTTGAGAATGAATCTTGGAAACACTGCAAGGTACCGACGAATACATTGCTCTCGAAGCTTCAGGACGTAAATATAAAGTAAATAAATACGTAGGTTGCGAACTTACGGGCCGCACAGCGCAGGACGACGACATGACACGTTCGATGCGGATCGAAACTGCATAGACAGGTGTCGCCATGTTGACCTTCCCGGCGCTGCCGTCTGCTTGCTTTCGCTCGCGTTCGCGCAGACGGACGCCGAGCAGACGACGCGACGCGGCGGCAGTGGGCGAGCGCAAAAAAAAGCAATGGGCCCGTTGTAAACAAAAGTTGACATTACTTCGGGTCTTCGCTGATTGATTCTAGCCGTCCTGCGACTGCAGTCGCGCGACTGAAAAGTCGCGCAAGCGAGCGACTGAGTCAAAGCAGTCGCTTTGCGACCAAAGCGACTGTTTGCGACCGTTCGCGACCAGTCGCAAAGCTACTAACTTGGTCGCGCGACCGGTCGCCGGTGTGAAACAGCCTTAAACGTCTACGTCGGCGCTTACAATTTCCTGTGGGGTTGGCGGCGTCGTATTGTGCGTCGTATCGTCGTATCGTACTGTTGGGGGTGTTGTAGCATGTCGACGGGCTGTAACCTTCCCCCCCCAAACGTCGCTGCTGTTAGTTTCCCCGACGAGGGCTAGGGGATCTGCCCCGGAGAGCATCGGCGTAACTACGACGGTGCGGCGAAGAGCTCGGTGCTGGTGACGGAGAGCGGGATCGACGATACGGTGGAGCAAAATGCTGTGCTTGCGGGTGCATGTTGTTGTCACGTCGGCTGTCAAAATGAGCACGAGGGAATGTCGGCGCAGAAGTCGGTTATCTCTGTCCACGATGCGGGCTAATACGGTAAACATGGCGGACAGTTCGCCACAAGTCCGTCTTGCGAACAAGTAGTCGGCTGTTGGCCATCCTTGGTGACCAGGTTGCAGACGTTGGCGGAGCGTAGAACGGCGATGTTTCCGTATTCGCATTAGGTTGAGGAGTCGGCGGCGGCGGTGGAATGTATGCTGGGAGCACCGGCTCGTAAGTATGAGCTAGTGGGGACGAGTTGTGCGGCACTGGCGTGGAACGACGGACGGCCGACGCATAGTTGATAGATCGCTGGTCGGGGAGCGAGTTGGGCAACAAAAATGCTTGCCTGATTTCTTGCCGGACAACTTCTGCAACATAAGCTGTTGCAGGTTCTGCCGGAGTGACAAGGAGGTTGCGGATCTCCTCACGAATGACCTCGCGAATGAGGTCACGCAGAAAACCCGCCTCATTACCGGCGGTCAGTGCAGAGACGCTCATCGAGGCGTTGTTTGGTCGGTCGTAATAGCGGCACCGTTGCTGTAGCGCTCTCTCGATGGTAGTGACCTGCCTTGATGAATTCCGCAAAGGTTGTCGGTGGGTTACGAAGAAAACCGGCAAAGATTTGCTCTTTGACGCCTCGCATCAAATGTAGGAGTTTCTTTACTTCTGGTATCTGAGGGTCAGCTCGCCGAAATAGGCACCTCATGTCCTCCGCAAACATGACGACACTCTCATTCGATTTCTGTATACGCGACTCGATGAGTTGCTGAGCTGAATCGCGGCGGTCGCTGTTCGCAAAGTTGCTGAGAAGTTGTGGCCGAAACACATCCCAAGAAGTCAGCGTGGCTTTGCGCTTCTCATACCACGTACGAGCGCTGTCCGCCAATGCAAAGTTTGCAGAGCGCTGTCCGCCAATGCAGAGCTTCTGGTCCACGGTCTAGTGGTTTGCCTTGGCGACTCGCTCATACTGGTCTAACCAGTCCTCGACATTTCCATAAGCCTCGCCGTAGGAGGTCTCAGGAATCCGAGGTTGCTGAACAGTTAGCTGCGAAGCACCTGTAGTTGCCATTTCTCCAGGCGGAGTCCTTGACTGGTGAAGTTCTAGGGGGGTGTGTCTCGGGACTAAGGACCACGCTGTCGGCGACTGTAGCGGTGGACAGGAGTATCCACTGCCGGAACAGGTTGCGGTGTTGGACTGGAAGCGTCGGTCTGTGGCGGAGTCCCGAGCATTAGACGTCCAGCACCTCCGCCGGTGTCGCAACGCGGATTGAATAAGGCATCAGGACCGCGGTGCGACGTGGAAAGATAAGGCTGTATTCAGGGATCAATCACAATGAAAAAACAGACGCTTCAACGTCGTCTTCCTCAGAGCCACAACAGCTGGTGCTCGTGCTGCTCACTTCGTTGTCTTTTGTCGTCCTGGCGGCTATCAATCGTGACCATATATATATATATATATATATATATATATATATATATATATATATATATATATATATATATATATATATATATATATATTCTCACGTGGTCGTGACGTTGACGAAGGCAGCAGTCGACGTGTCCAAGATGAAACTTTATTTGGCCGGACTTGTGGCCGGGAAACAAACTCAAGCTACAGCAAGCAATGCACGCTGTACACTAATATCGGCGAACAGACCGTCGGCCGTCACAAAAGTGACAAGCGGTTACACGCGGCGGCTTTTTACATGTATCGGAGATTCCAGCGTTATCGCTACCGGTCGCGCAAGTTCCAGAACTAACTCAAATGTTCGCGTTGAGCCCGTCATCTCATCGGAAGGTTCTGAGATTATCTAGATAGTTCCCAATCATTTGGGCCCGCATTTCTCAAGGCAGCAGTTACATTGTAAAGGGGTCGTAACATGAAAATAGAAATAAAAGGAGCACGTGCGTCAATATATATATATATATATATATATATATATATATATATATATATATATATATATATATATATATATATATATATATATATATATATATATATATATACGTAGATTATGAAGAGTCTGGCTTCGGTTGCCGTAGAACAAGATAGGAAAAATATATATACGCCTCTAAAAATATGTTTATTGGTGACGTTTCGATCGGAGACCGATCTTCCATCAAGACCGATCTTGCTGAAGATCGGTCTCCGATCGAAACGTCACCAATAAACAGTTTTTTAGAGGCGTATATATATTTTTCCTATATATATATATATATATATATATATATATATATATATATATATATATATATATATATATATATATATATATTTTTTTTTTTTTCATGACCAAGAACGACGCTGGAGCTCTGGCGCGCGGGCAGCTAGCGCGTGGTAGAAAAGGAAGAAGAGGCAGAATAGAACAGCTTGCCCGACGAACGGGTGTTGTCTCTGTCTCGCTCATTACAATGGCACAGCCTACAACGGAAACCGGACCTTGAAGCTGAAGCCTCCTGTCTTCCTGAGTCGTCGGCATTGCGCACCTCTCCACCGAAGGAACGCCGTTCACGCTTCCTTGGCGATAGAGCCCGCAACTCGACCGCTGCTGCACCTACCCATCATACCCTCTGTGGACGGCGTCCATGCCTCCTCGGTGGTTCCAGGGTACCACTTGACGGGCACCATGCTACCACCATCCTCTGAGTGTGCGCACGGGCTGCTCTCGTCTGAGAACGTCGCGCAAGCCTCCCGTGCCGTACATCCCGTGCCCACTACTTTCCCAACGTGTGAGCATCCAAGGGACGCTGTTCAGGCTTCCTTGGACGTGCGTGTCGCCGCCGTGAGTACTGCTACCACGGCATACTCCGCGGACGTGAACCATCGCCGTTCGGGCGCCTCGTCCGACAGTGCCATCGAGCTGTTGCGCACCATCACGCAGCTCCGAGTCGAGATCAACGCGTTGACAGCGTCCATCTCCAAACTAGGCTCCTGACGTGTTGCCAGCATTGTGTGCCATCAACGCCATGTTGGATTTAGGCGCCTCACAAGACCTTTAGGCCAGCTCCCCCTAGCAACGCAGAGAGTTCCGGCGTACACTCGGGCAGCTCTCAAGCCAACTGGGCTGCTTCGCGTCCCCACTCTCCTGTTTGTCACCTGCCGTACCACCACCGCTGGTTGTATGCGAACTGCCGGAGTTCCACGGCCTCGATAACGACGCCGACCACCGGCTGGCGACCATGAACGCTCTCGCAGCTCGCAATGCGTGGACGGAGCAGCAGAATGGGGAGTGTGGCCGTAGACCGCCTTCGAAATGGTGCCGCGGCGTGGCATAGATACGAAGGCGTCCGGGCAGCAGTCCTGGGCGGAGTGGAGCTTCAAGCTCATTGCTGCTTTTGGCCGGACTCCCTCCCACCTCTCTGCCACCACCCAGCGCAACCAGACCGCAACCGAGGATGGAACTAAGGAGGGGCTCCTCCTCGAGGATGCAGCTGTGCACTGCAGTTTACCCCTTCAGACCTGAGACTCTGTGTCGGGATCCGGCGTAAATTCATCACAGCCAGAAACCACATTATATCCCAACTACTCAAGTTCAGAATCATGTGGACATACCGAAATCCCCACTCCGCTGGTACTTGACTCACCGCCATACCAGGAATCCGACCTGCCCGCGGAGATAAAAAAAGAACGAGATCTATCTTGACCCGTCGGAGCAACATCCTCGGCTATCAGAGCAGTCACCACATGAACGAGGAGCCAGTGACCTACTACAGAACAAGAAAAGTGAAGTGGCACGTGTAATGATCATGGAAGACTTGCCCGTACAGCCCAAGTCTCTCTCCAAAGCCATATTTGCTGAGCAGGATGGCTCTCCTGTGCGCATCAGTCCCTCAGCATTTACCGGTTCAAACCCCACATGTATGCCTACGAGGGCAGCTACGTATTTGAAACGTCGCAAACCAAAGCCGAGGCTCGCCCCGTTGTCGCGGTCCATCAGTGCGACCAGGGTTGTTTGCCACGTCTTCCGCGCCGTCTGCACTCCGAAGAAGGTGAAACCGAAACGCCTGAGTGGAAGAGCTCATCGAACATGCATCCGACCACTCCTCAGACCGTCTCGCTGTTGTCGCAGGCTTTCAGTGTCGGTAACGGCTACGCAAGAACAGGCGATACTACTCGCGGCATGACGACGGGACCAGCGCCTGCCTGTCTTGCGACCATGCAAGAACAGCCAATTTCGTCCACGAGAGACAAATGAGCCAGCTTCCCGTGCATTGTCGCAGCATGCCCAGGACCGCTGTTCAAAGACATCATCGACGAAGTTTCAGGCTAAGCTCCAGTGTGGCCGACACTGGCCGCAGCAATTCAGCCAGTGTCGCCCACCGGAGGCACTTCGGGCAGGTCTCCAGGACCGACCGCTCCGCTGTAGCCAACACCGCCCACCAGAAAACACAGAGCTAGATCCCCAAACACAGTCGCAGCGTGGCCGGGACCGGCCGCTGCGATGCAGTCAGTGCCGCCCACCAGCAGCATTGTCGGCAGCTGCGCGCTCTCGCAGTCATGGCCGAGTGTCATGACCAAGAACGACGCTGGAGCTCTGGCGTGCGGGCAGCTAGCGCGTGGTAGAAAAGGAAGAGGCAGAATAGAACAGCTTGCCCGACGAACGGGTGTTGTCTCTGTCTCGCTCATTACAATATGTAATATATATATATATATATATATATATATATATATATATATATATATATATATATATATATATATATATATTGTTATGGGGTTTGTACGAGAGGTTTATTCGCAATGAGCTGGGCGGCGAATGTCAACCAGTACTGCACGTCGTTCTTCTCTTTCTTTCTAATCTGTTGTTGTCGTCGCTGCTGCTCCTTCACTGTGGATTAGACCCACTAACATTGCTCCTCTTGCAGACGAAGCCCTCCCGGGCGAGAAGTTAGTTAGGGCGTCGCTGTGTAAAAGGCTTCAGGCGTGCTATATGCGTGACTTCGGTCTCGGATGACAGTCTTCCACTGGCAGTGAGGCGTGCAATCCTATAGTTCAGCTCACTAAGACGCTCTATCACAACGAACGGTCCAACGTAGTCAGCGAGCAGTTTTTGACACAGTCCACGTTTCCGTACTGGAGTTCCATAGCCACACTAGGTCACCGGGATTGGTAGGTGACCTGACGGTGTTGACTGTCATACCGGGATTTATAGTGCTCCTGTGAAGCCAGAGTGCGCAATCGGGCGAGGCGCCGAGCCTCCTCCGCCCGGCACAGCATTTCCGCGATACAAGCGTCGTTGTGACTACAGAAAGCAAAGATAGTGTCTAAAGTGTATCGCTGTGGACGAGCGTAAAGAAGAAAAAACGGGCTGTATCCAGTGGTCGCATGCTGCGCGGTATTATATGCGTACGTGACAAACGGCAGCACTTCGTCCCAGTTTTTGTGGTCCGAGCTAACGTACATGGATATCATGTTCACCAGGGCTCTGCTCGTACACTCAGTCAAGCCATTGGTCTGAGGGTGATAGGGCGTCGAATGTCGCAGGTTTGAGGCACACAGACGTAAGAGTTCTTCAACAATATCAGCTGTGAACTGACGGCCACGATCACTAATGATCACGCGAGGAGGACCATGACGAAGTATTATCGAATGCAGTACAAACTGTGATACTTCGGTTGCAGTTGCAGAGGGTAGCGCCGCCGTCTCGCAGAACCGAGTGATGTAGTCGGCGCATACTATAATCCAACGGTTGCCTTTGGATGAACGTGGGAACGGTCCTATCAGGTCGATGCCTACCTGTTCAAAAGGTGAGCTGGGTGGCACCACGGGCTTTAGGTAACCGACTGGAGAAGTAGTAGGTCTCTTGTGGCTTTGGCGCTCGGCAGAACTGGCTACGTACGTCTCCGTTGTCTTGCGCATTTGAGGCCAGTACAAACTTCCTTTGGCACGATGAAGTGTCCGCGTGGATCCTAGGAGGCCTGAAGTTGGGTCATCGAGCACGACGCGCAAAACAGACGAGCGAAGGGCTTCTGGCACCACGAGAATAAACTGTGCACCTGCGACACTTGGGAAATCCCGATGTACAGTTGCAATTAAATGGTCAAAACTGTCGGCGTCGCATTCCGTTGCACGCAGAGGCATTATGGAAAGGCAATCGGCATCAGCATGCCGTCGCCCGCTCTTGTAGGAGACGGTAAAGCTGTACTCTTGCAGACGTAAGACCCATCGTGCAAGGCGTCCCGACGGATCACGAAGATTGACGAGCCAGCACAGGGAGTGATGGTCGGTGACGATAGTGAACTCACGCCCATACAGGTACGACCGAAACCGTTGCACGGCGAAAATAACAGCGAGACATTCCTGTTCAGTAACCGTGTAGTTACGTTCGGGTTTGCTTAACGACCGACTTGCATATGCGATGACATGTTCTTTGTTGTCTATGCGCTGAACAAGAACGGCACCAAGACCTACACCACTCGCATCTGTGTGGACCTCTGTTGGCGCTGAGGGATTGAAGTGTGACGTCAGCAGAAACTTCAGTTGTCGAAAGGAAGCAGAACACTCCGGCGTCCACTCAAATTGGGTGTTCTTGTGCAAGAGGTTCGTCAAAGGATAAGCGACATCAGCAAAGCGAGCAATGAATCGCCTAAAGTAGGAGCATAGCCCCAAAAAGCTGCGAAGTTCTTTCATAGACTTAGGTGGCTCAAATGCTTGAACAGCCTCCGTTTTTGCAGGGTCGGGTCTCACGCTGTCTGTCCACGAGATGCCTCAACACCAAAGCTTGGCGTTCACCGAAATGACACTTTTTGGAGTTAAGCACAAGACAAGCCTTCTGTATGCAGCTTAGGACAGTGTCGAGACGCGCGTTGTGCTCGTCAAAGGTGCGACCAAAGATGATAACATCGTCGAGATAGCACATGGACATCTCCCATTTTAAACCTCGTAGAATGGTATCCATGAAGCGTTCGAAGGTGGCGGGCGCGTTACACAAGCCGAATGGCATAACGTTAAATTCAAAAAGTCCATCGGGCGTTACGAACGCTGTTTTTTCTTTGTCTTCGTGATGCATCGGGATCTGCCAGTAGCCGGATCTCAAGTCAACAGAAGAAAAGTAAGAAGCCGAATGAAGACACTCTAAAGCGTCGTCTATACGTGGCAGCGGGTAGACATCTTTCTTAGTAATGCTGTTCAGCTGCCGGTAATCTACACAAAATCGCCAACTGCCATCTTTCTTTTTGACGAGAATGACAGCTGCAGCCCAAGGGTTGGCGGACTCCTGAATTACTCCCTTCTGCAGCATTTCTTCAACTTGCTCGCCAATTGTCTTACGTTCGTCGGGTGACACGCGGTACGGCTTCTGTCGTATAGGGTGTGCTGACCCTGTATTTATACGATGGCGGACTCGATACGTCGGTATAGGGGGAGTCTTATCGTTTTGCGAGAAGTCGAACACCTGCGCGTGCTTTGATAAAACACCCAGTAACGTGTGGCGCTCGGTCGTGCTTAGTGACTTGCTTACCATCCGAAGTAGTTTGGAGTCCGAAGGGCAGGAATGGAGGGACTCGTCTGCAGCAGCCTCGAGCACAGCCAGGAAAGTCGGTGTTTCTTCCTTGAATAGCGCGAGCTTCATGCCAGACGGTAGAAGTATAAACTGACCCGTGTAATTCATCGTCCATAACCCGGAACGTCCTTCCACGACTGACACTAAGCAATGCAGCACCAACACATTCTTCTTTACACAGGCTGAGTGAAGGGGTTCCGTTGCGGCATCAAATGTTTTATGCCTGGTTCACGGTAGCGGCACGGCGGCTCGCCGTTTGCCGTTTCCCGTTCTCAGGCCGCCGTGCGCGGGCTGTTTCGTTCGCGCACGTCTGCCGTTCTTTGCCGTTCGGAGAATAGGTCCGAGACCCATTTTCGTGCCGTTTTCCGTTTGCCGGAGAACGACGCGGCCAATCAGCGGCGGAGGAGCGGTTGTCATGACTACGGCGCGCCGCGTCGTCTGCTTCTCCCGCGCCTGCTTTTCGCGTCGTCTTCGGGGGAGAAGCAGACGACGCGAAAAGCAGAAACAGGGGACGCTGAGCGGCTTGTATTACGCTCCGCGTTTCTTGCCTTTATTTGAGGTATGGAGTTTCCAATGGAAGAATTTCTTGAAACCGTAAGACACTACAGTTTCTTGTATGACAACGCCCGAGTACAAAGACACATAGCTGAAAATGAACCGGTGGACCATCATCGGGGTGGAATTTGGCATCAAGGGTTAGGTAACAAACGTCGTTCTCGCTACGAAAGCGCATGAACGCAGGCTGAGACAATGCAAGTGTTCTTTCTCAGGGCACCAAGCGATGATGAAATTCAGGAACGCGAGGGATCGCCGGAGAAAGATCGTCGTCGAAAAAGGACGACCCACACGAAGCGGCGCAGGGGGGCAGCACGGGGAAGAAAACGAGCCTGGCGCCGCAGCAGCAGGGAACACACCAAAATGAGCGCATTCACAGTAAACACAACGTACTCGGTGTCGTTGAGAGGCTTGTTAGGTTCCAGCGAACAAGGCAGACTTTTTCACGGCAGAAAAACGGTCCGCGTCGATCATGGCGTCGATTCACAGCCCATCTGATGCGCACATCGTGTATTCTCGTCGTCTCACGCTTTTGCGAGATTGCGTCGTCACGATCGTCTCGCCGGTGAAGTTTGCCGCACTTTGAACAGCTCTCTCGCCGGCGGCGGCGGCCGACGGTCTACGGCACCGCGCCGTTACGGCAGGCTTGCCGCCACCGTGAACCAGGCATTAGGAGCAGTGCCGGAGCAAATGACCGGGACGCAGATGCTACTATGTGCGGGCACGACGACATCCCAGCGTACCCAGCGACCTCACCCCTATCGGCCGCACTGCCTAGTTTTCCGGAGGTGGTGATGGGAAGCGACGCCGTGGCGACGGGGACTGCGGAGCACGTCGGGCAGGCGGAGGCGTTAAGCTGCGTTCAGAGGCTGGCGACGGGTTCCCGAAGTTACCTTGCCGGAGTCGACGACTAGCAGGTGGACGTGTTGGCCATGACGTAGTGAAGTGCCCAGAACTAGTCTGGTAGGATGCTGGTGGGGGGCTCTTGTCGGAATGGTCGTCGACGGTTGCAAAACCTAGAGATGTGGCCTGGGAGACCACAGCTGTAGCACACGCGGGGAGGAGGCCGAAATGAGCGATGCTGCTGAAACCCCTCCTTTCCATCAGCAAGATATCCGTCCTGACCATCGTGGTCTCTGTATACCCTCGGCGGTGAAAACGTAGGGTGGAAGCGTGGCGTCGGGAAAGTGTTACGGCGCTGCTGCTCGCTGTTCGAGCGAGGTCCGTCTGCGGGTTCTGACTGGGGCCCGGCTTGGTAAGTGTTCACGTTTGCTGCGTAAACGGGTGGTTGCCATGACATAGGCGGTAGTCTGGGCTCATTGCTTCGGGAGTCATCCCCACCAAAATGGCTGATTTCGTGGCAACGGAGCACTTCCGTCCCGTACAATCTGCCATATCATTGACGAAATGTCGAATGGTGCACTAGCGTCAACGCTGGCCACTGTCGGTACATTAGACAGGCGTCCGAATTTCGGTGCTATACGACGCATCTTCAGCGCTTCGAACGGGCGGCATTGCTGCATTACTGCGTTCACACATGTCAGGTTTTCTTTCGCAATGAGAAACTGATAGACATCTTCGGCTATGCCTTTAAGAAGATGCCCCAACTTATATTCTTCGGACATGCTTGGGCTCACGAGTTTGCACAGCTTAAGGATCTCTTCGATGTACATGGTACATGTCTCGCCGGGGAGCTGGGCCCTTTGGGACAGAGCCTGTTCGGCTCGTTTCTTTTTCGTGACTGAATCCCCAAAGCATTTTTTCAATTCCTGTTCAAATATGGCCCATGTCGTGAGCATGTCTTCGTGGTTGTCTTACCATAGGAGAGCAGTATTCGTGAGCGAGAGTACTACATGTGACAGCTGAGCTGCTGAGTCCCAGCCGTTAAGCTTGCTCACCCTTTTGTACTGCTTTAACCACTCGTCGACGTCCTCAGCGGCAGTCCCGGCAAAGCAGGGTGGCTCTTTATAGAGTTGCGGCGGGGCCGCTCACCTCAGTGTTTGAGTTTCCGGCAGCATGTCTCCTGTAGAGGCTGGTGGAAGTCCCGCAAGGCGACGACTCCGACGGGGGGTCAAAGTGAAGTGATTCCGTTTTTCGGTGCTCACGCACCCAGCGCCTCCACCAATCTGTTACGGGGTTTGTACGAGAGGTTTATTCGCAATGAGCTGGGCGGCGAATGTCAACTAGTACTGCACGTCGTTCTTCTCTTTCTTTCTACTCTGTTGTTGTCGCTGCTGCTCCTTCACTATGGAATAGACCCACTAACAATATATATATATATATATATATATATATATATATATATATATATATATATATATATATATATATATATATATATATATATATATATATATATATATATATATATATATATATATATCCTGTTTCAAGAAATGTGTGTTCAGTATCCTTAAAAAATCAGGAAAATGCAGTATTTCCTCGCTGTCTTCACAATTCATTTTTGTGTAGCGGCAGCCATCTTAAGATGGTTGAAGACATCATTTGGAACAGCATTAAGAAAGTTAAATTAATTAACTTTTTAGTTAGTGGAGTTAGCCGGTTTAGTCAAATGGGAGAATTTAAGTCCTTCATGCAAAGTACCCATTGCGGCTTTGAGATTTCGAAAAAGCGGCTTCTAGTAATAATTGCGAAGTAATGAAGTTCTCCCAAATTCTGCATAGCCGTCAGACTCTGGAGTTTTGCAGACACGTAGCGCCACCTGTCGGAGCAGTTTTGGGTAGTGCAAAGTCCGGCTCTCTTGCACAGTTTGCTGTGCAACCGGGTGCAGCTAGCGAGTTGGAAACAACAATTAACCTAAATATTTGGTGTGTTGGCGCATTGAACACTCAGAAAAAGAGCTACGAATTTCTCTCCGCTAGCCGGACGCGCAACCGAACCGCCATGAAGTGCGTGCCAGAACGACGGCGAAAACAAGAGCAGACGCAACAGCTCCGTGCTACGAAGAAAGGGTTCAGTCGAAGCTACTGTTGCGCTGTGAATTGCCATGGACGTAAAGGACTTGTTTTACCGGTTTCTGTAGCTGTTGCACAAAGCAGAACGGCGAGAGCTATAGATACGGGCCGTTGCGAACGTTGGGTAAGCGAATTACTCGCGTTCTCCACAGCCGGTCGCATGAGAAAGTGTGATAATGTGTGTCTCATGTTAGTGTTTTGAGTAGCCTTGTCGTAGAACCGTGGTAACCTTGGCTATGAAGCTCAGCAGAGCCTCAGACCAAGGTGCGCGCCATGCAGCAGTTAAATGCTGACTGGTGAAGCGCGTGATAAACATCGCGAACTCCGCGACCACACATAATCTTAACACAGCATCGCGCACGTACGCATTCAAGGTTCAAAGTTCCGGCTTTAACTAGCAAATGCTAACACGTGCTTCATACAAATAAATCGCAAAATTTTGTTCGTGACCACCGTCAGGTTTTTCTTACCCGTGGTCTCCGCGATTGCCGCGCAGCTATCTCGGAGGCCACGGTTTTGCCTTTCGTTGTACACCGAGAAAGTGGACACGCACGTATCTCCATTAGCAGTATATACAAACGGAAGACAACCGTCAACAGTACATTCGAGGATGCGTAAAAAAACAGTTCAACGCACAGGAAGCGAGAGATGGATGGAGAATGCAACTGCAAAGGCGAAAATCGCCGGGACCATTCGTGCCTGATAAAGCGAGCTTTGTACCACTTATCGTAAGAAACATTGCTCGTGAACGTACTTCATCGCTTTGACATTATGTATATGCCCAAATTTAATGCATTTAGGCGTTGCAGAACGCACGTCGGAGTGCTTCGAACTCGATGTCATGCGATGCTCGCTTGCGCTTGCGAGTTGCAGTACGCCGAAATAACTGAAACATCTTTTGCATTGTACACGCAATTCGCTTTCATGAGCTTCCTACTTCTCTAAAGCGAGGGTGGATTGACGGAAGAAGTTTTCCAGGTCGTTGATTTTCCGGAAACCGCGCCTCAACACCAACGAGAGATGGGGGGTTTATAGTGGCCTATGCACATTCGCTTGCGGACGGCTCTCTTTGCACTACCCAGTTATGGCCAGGGTGGCGATGAGAGCGCTGGTGGCGGCGTTTTTCGCAGCGCCGCCTGGGCAGAGTCTGACGTCTATTGAAACCTTTATCGACACGCCAAGAGCGCAAATGCCATGTTCGTCAGAGACGTCAAGAATGAGTGAGCGTCGTTATATCAACAATCAAACGATTTCGTTTTGGGGTGTGTTGGCTGTGCTTGCAATAATAGTACGCATGACGCACATACGTTAACGAAGGAGAAGAACGGCACTTCTGTAATGATTATCTTGAACAGAAACGTCATCGTAGTCGTCTGCTTGTGGCGCTCATAGGTGCGTCGGTTTCGGTTTCGCCGTTGAATTTGCCTGAATTTCATTATCATCATCATCAGCCTGTCTACGCCCACTGCAGGGCAAAGGCCTCTCCCATGTTTCGCTAATGAACCCGGTCCTGTGCTTTCTGCTGCCACGTTATACCTGCAAACTTCTTAACTCTTTCGTTACCGCGAGAAAATGGCTATTTTTCCATATGTCTCAGGAAAAAAGCTTTCGCTAGTTTGAAAAGTACTCCCGCACACATTGCAGCATACCAAAGTGTGCAAAATGAAATGCTCTTTCCAACAAATATAAGTTGTAGAGCAACAAAAATATTGTGGAATGTACAAAAATGTGAAAAGTGTATATTTTGGTTGCAAGCTGATAAACAGAGCAATAAACAACACTATATATGCAAAAACATTCAAAACAAAGTAAATTCAGAATCTACGTTTTCAAGATAAATGATCCAGGAATGGTACCGTACAAAAATAATAAATGTTCTACACGATGTTTCCATTAGCACAGACAAAGAATATCTCATGCCATGCAGTGAAAGAAATTGCTCATGCCATGCAGTGAAGTACTTCCTGGTTTTCGTGAGACACAGGTGCACTCGTGCTCTTTTCACATAATTTTTTTTTACAAGAAGAGCCTGCTGGTGTTCCAATATACAAGGATGCCCGCGATGTGAACAATGTCTATATAAATCAGATCTACAGTGAACTTCACCAGTTCGTCTGGCGTCACCTCTTTCCATGAGCCACATCTCTGCGCATAGGGTGGTGTTCCAAAATATGCATCCAAGCAAATGTATTTGTATTCATGCAGATAGTATCACGCGCAGTCATGAAACGTCCAGCGCCGCGCCCTAGTGCGGGGCCGAGATGTGCTGCCTTCTTGTCGTGAGGAGTTCTGCAGCCCCAGCAACGTGTGGACCTCGCACGTAACCAGAGTAGCTCTAAGAATGTGCGCAAAGGTCAGCAGCTACCCAAATGCGCGTAAGAGACCACTTGAGGCCGTAAACGAAACCAACCCCTGAATGGCTGCGGATGTCTCAGGCTGACGCGAAACATCCTCGCCATGAGAGCTTGACGCTGAGGTGCTTTCATCTTCTCGTCCTCACTCAATTCAGGTGCCGTTGCAAGATAGTTTAGAGCGGCGCGCATTTCTTGCGGCGCAGATGCGCACCCATGCGCGTGTGACGCCGCCGCCGTAGGAACGACTAGCGACACTGGAGGCGGCACTGTGTCTGATATAAGGGAAACCGAAGCTGCTGAAAACTAGCTGAAAAGGCCACCTCCACCCGTTATACATGCGGCAGACCTTCGGAAATAAGCTTTGTGGAAAAAATCTTCCCCCCACTTCAAAAAGCAGGACTCTAGTGAATAGCTGGCATAAATTACAGGCAATTCTTACCGCTCAACAATGTCAGAATGTTGAGCGGACACGATAATTTAGTATTTGACTTGCAAAGGTTCCTTTGATTGCAGAACTTTGATGTCACTGTAGCATAACCACGAGTGACACGCATTGCTCTCAAGCTCGTCAGCCAAGCGCATTTTCTCAATAACACACGTACATTGGTTCGCGCAAAGGTCTGTCAAAAGTCACCATGTTGCCAAAACGGGCAAATTTAAACTGATTCTGAAAATTCAGTGGCTGGACTAACTACTAGGAACGGCTAGGTGCACGAGAAAAAGATTGAACGTGCCAAAATCAACGATTCAAAGCATCGATCACCGGTGATCGATTTGAATAGGTGTGCTAACAAAAGAGTTAATCTCATCTACCCACCTAATT
The DNA here is from genome assembly GCA_030522465.1 of Rhipicephalus appendiculatus. Taxonomy (NCBI): domain Eukaryota; kingdom Metazoa; phylum Arthropoda; class Arachnida; order Ixodida; family Ixodidae; genus Rhipicephalus; species Rhipicephalus appendiculatus. The sequence continues at coordinate 67,556 of JALIZH010005365.1, read as the reverse complement.
TTCTGTCTCCCCCCTCACGCGTTTGCCATCTCTTGGAATCCAATCAGTTACCCTTAATGACCAGCGGTTATCCTGCCGACGTGCTACTTGTCCGGCCCATATCCATTTCTTCTTCTTTATTTCAACTATGATATCCTTAACCCCCGTTTGTTCCCTGACCCACTGTGCTCTCTTCCTGTCTCTTAAGGTTACACCTATCATTTTCCTTTCCATCGCTCGCTGCGTCATCCTCAGTTTAAGTTGAACCCTCTTTGTAAGTTTCCAGGTTTCTGCTCCGTAGGGAAGTACCGGTAAGATGCAGCTGTCATATACCTTCCTCTTGAGGGATAGTGGTAGACTACCATTCATGATTTGATAATGCTTGCCGAATGAGCCCCATCCCACCCTTATTCTTCTAGTTATTTCACTCTCATTGTTCGGCTCCGCAGTTACTACCTGTCCTAAGTAGACGTACTCCTTTACTACTTCCAGTGTCTCGCCACCTATCGCAAAGCGCTGTTCTCTGCCAAGATTGTTCCACATTACTTTAGTTTTATGCATATTAATTTTCAGACCTACTCTTCTACTTTCCGTATCCAGTTCAGTAATCATAAGCTATAATTTGTCTCCCGCGTTACTCATCAATGCAATGTCATCAGCGAATCGCAGGTTACTGAGATACTCTCCATTAACTCTTATCCCTCACTCTTCCCAATCTAGGGCCCTGAAAACCTCCTGTAAACACGCGGTGAATAGCATTGGAGAGATCGTGTCTCCCTCCCGTACGCCCTTTATTGGGATTCTGTCGCTTTCTTTATGGAGGACTATAGTGGCTGTGGATCCGCTGTAGATTTCTTCCATTATGTTTATATAGGCTTCGTCGATGCCCTGATTCCGCAGTGCCTGCATGACTGCTGATGTCTCCATATGCCTTCCCGTAATCTATGACGGCTATGTATAGGGGTTGGTTGTATTCCGCGCATTTCTCTATCACCTGATTGATAGTATGAATATGGTCCGTGGTTGAGAAGCCTGTACGAAATCCTGCCTGGTCCTTTGGTTGATTGAACTATAATGTCGTATTAATTCTGTTAGCAATTACTTTTGTAAAGAGCTTGTAGGCAACGGACATTAGGCTGATGGGCCTGTAATTTTTCAGGTCCTTGACGTCCCCTTTCTTATGGATCAAGATGATGTTGGCATTCTTTCAAGAATCTTCCAATTACGCCACAATAATTAATAGAGGCCGCCTTTTTTATATCTCAAATCTCTGAAGGGTTTTGCGCGTGACGAATTCAATTCTCCCAAATGACATAATTGCATAACTTCACTAACTATAAAGCTAATTGAGTTATCATTTTAATTACTGTCCCAAATGATGTCTTTCACCATCGTAACATGCAAAACGGTACAGAAAAAGCACTTGTGAAAGCAATGATCAAATATCGCATTTGCCTGAGTTTTTAAGAAGTTTGGACACATTTCTTGCAACACCCTACACACACACACGCACACACACACACACACACACACACCTATATATATATATATATATATATATATATATATATATATATATATATATATATATATATATATATATATATATATATATATTGTAGCGAAGCCTTGGAACTGAGAAATGGGTTGCACTCTCGAGTGCCTTCTAGTGGGTCATCTCCAAAAAGGACGCCGCTCGCGCTGGGAGTCCATGCCTGGCCATGGCTGTCGCTGACGCACTAACCGCCGAGTGCCGCCAAATAAACACCTTAACAAATTGGTGGAGGTGCTGGGTATCGATCCCAGTACCTCTTACCCGTCCCTAGGCCTCGACTTCAGCCCACCATCCAGTCATTCCAGCCGCTGTCCCGTCCGTCAGGTCTTGCGACATGAATGCGACCTACCCCGGCGAACCGATGGCGCACACCCGACAAACGGCCCATCTGCTTTGCATGTGGTTACGCCGGTCACGTGTTACGTTATTGCTTTCGCGTGCAGCCGCCTCCTGTCACGTCACCTGCCGCTGGCCAGCTGAGCCGTCCGTTTCACGACTCACCCCCCGTCTATGCCACCGATGTCTTGCCCAGCTCTTATCTCCTCCTAGGTCCCCGTCTCCACGAAGCCGATCCCTGTCACCCATGCGGCTAAGTTCGGCCGCTCAAGAGCAGGAAAACTAGTCGTCGCAGTCCACGAGGCAATGGCTGCGACGCTCTCGAAGCGTGAAAGCCCTCAGAGAAATCCATCGAATGTCATTGACGTGTTTGTGGACGGTGTTCGCGCGTCTGCCGTTATCGATACTGGAGCTGCCGTATCCGTTATGGACGCAGAACAGGTTATGGACGCACAGTATTCATTCTACAGCAGTGTGCACTGCTCGCGTCGTCATTCAGGACGTTCCATATGTCATGGAGTTCATCATCATTACTGCATGCTGTCACGACGTCATCCTGGGATGGGGTTTTCCCTCCCGCCACGACGCCGTCATTCATTGTGCCTCCGCCGAAACTGAACTCTCACCGTACTCACATTTGACGCCAGTAGAGAGTCCCTCGGCACTGAGCAAGATCCTGGTCAAAGACGATACGACAGTGCCTCCAAATTCATCAAAGGCTGTGTCGGTCTACTGCGCCTGTCTCTCCGACGCAGTTGCACTCCTTTCACCATCTGACCGTGGTTGCAGTAGGAAAGGACTGCTGGTACCTTTCGCGACCGTGCAGGTAACTCAGGGCAACACCGCTATTTTTGTGATCAACCCATTTCCGTACATTGTTACGTTGGTTCGAGGGGAATGTCGCGGCAGAGTGGACCCCGTCGACAAAGCACAAGTCCTGGACGTACCCGATGCCTCGCACTGTCCCAGTTCCCGTACAGTCAGTCCTGTTTCCATGTCTGATCCGTCACCTGCTGATGTATTTGGTCCCTCCATTGCTGATAACCTTACGTCGGTCCAGCGTTCCCAGCTTCTGGGCCTGCTGCAAGAATTTCGTTCTTCTTTCGATATCGGGCAAACTTCTCTCGGTCGCACGTCCGCTGTTAAACATCGCATCGACACTGGCGCCCACCCACCCTTACGGCTACGTCCATATTGCGTGGCGCCTGCCGAACGTCGGGTAATTAATGAGCAAGTAGATGATATGCTCCGACGCGACGTAATTCGGCCCTCGGACAGCCCATGGGCGTCTCCTGTTGTTCTCGTTGCGAAGAAGGACGGTTCTGTGCGGTTCTGTGTGAACTACCGACGGCTCAATAAGATCACTCGCAAGGATGTTTATCCACTGCCGCGCATCGACGACGCGATTGACAGCGTCCACGAAGCCGAATTCTTTTCGTCTCTCGATTTGCGCTCGGGGTACTGGCAAGTACCCATGGCTGACGACGCTCGACCGAAGACAGCCTTTGTCACACCCGACGGGTTGTACGAGTTCAATGTCATGGCCGTTTGGTCTGTGTAATGCACCCCCCGACCTTTGAGCGCATGATAGATACCGTTCTGCGCAACTTGAGATAGCGCACGTGCTTGTGTGACCTGGATGACGTCGATATTTTCGCTCCGGATTTCTCCACGCATCTCCAACGTCTGAAAGAAGTTTTCACGCCTGTGAGCAACGCCGGTCTCCAACTAAATCTGAAGAAGTGCCGATTTGTAGCACGGCAACTCACAATCCTAGGTTACGTCGTGTCCAAGGACGGAATTCTTCCCGATCCGGCCAAGCTTCGGGCCATGGCCGAATTTCCCAAACCTGCGTCCGTCAAAGAACTGCGCAGTTTCGTAGGCCTGTGTTCATACTTTCGAAGATTCCTACGAAACTTTGCCACGATGATATCACTACTGACGAAGCTCCTTGGAAGTAACGGCCCCTTGATTCGTGGTCATCTGAATGCGATGACGCGTTCGTCAAGGTCCACCATTTGTTGACGTCTCCTCCCATACTACGCCACTACGACCCTACGGCCCCAACGGAGGTGCACACAGACGCGAGCGGTGTAGGCCTCGGCGCTGTCCTGGCGCAGCGCAAAGCCGGATTCCCCGAATATGTCGTGGCATACGCAAGACGTACGATCACGAGAGCCCAGACAAATTACACCGTCACGGAAAAAGAGTGCCTGGCGATCGTCTGGGCCCTTACAAAGTTTCGACCTGATTTGTATGGTCGCCCATTTGATGTCGTCACCGACCATCATGCACTTGCTGGCTGTCGTCAATGAAGGATCCCTCAGGCCGTCTCGCCCGCTGGGCTCTTCGCCTGCAAGACTACGACATCCGCGGGCTGTACCGCAACGGACGTCAGCATGCTGACGCCGACGGCCTGTCGTGCTCCCCTCTGCCTGACGATAATGCCCCCTACTCAGTATCTTCCATTGCTGTTTCTGTCATTGATGTTCACATCATCGCTACCGAACAGCGCAAGAATAATTGGAACACCCCGCTGATCGACTTGATCTCTGATCCGTCCGCAACACCATCCACTCGCGCCTTGCGTCGTCAAGCTCACCATTTCGCCATACGTGACGGCCTCCTGCACCGACGCAATAACAACGCCGACAGCCGGCAGTGGGTACTCGTGATACCCCGTAGTCTGCGGTCGGAAATATGTGAGTCCTTCCACTCTGAACCGCAATGCGCGCACTCTGGGGCATCGAAAACGTACCACCGCATTCGGCAACGCTACTTCTGGCGAGAGATGTACCGCTACGTGCAGAAGTTCGTTCGCTCCTGCCTCGATTGCCAACGCCACAAACCATCAACACACATGTCCGCGTACACCTAGCATACATCATTTCATCATGCAAACCACTGATAAGCGATCACGCATCGGCCTATACCTGTTACATCATAAAAATATCTTAGGTAAACTATACCTTAATTATGTCGTTAATTATTATTAATACCAGGTGCATTAATTATCAGAAGCCAAACACAACGCCCCAATAATGTATTGCAGGCCATGGACTACATTATAATTCTGCCCCTTGGGACTATGAAGCGGTTGAGCACAACCTGCCCGATAAGGTCCAAGGGGGAAGATACCGTTCCATAAAATTAGCACTATGGCCCTTTTTGACGTTATGTACAGCA
>JALIZH010005365.1:0-60000 GCA_030522465.1 Rhipicephalus appendiculatus | reverse complement strand
TATCTAAGCTTCGTTAGCTGCAAAGACGCTATCCTGTTCTGGGATGTCCTTCTTCGGGCTCTGAAGAAACGCTTTGAAATCAATTCTTACACTATACGTTATCTTCTGCCAACATCACTGGGTGAAGTGCCCTTTGATATGTTTTTCGTCATGGGTCTGCACAGCCTATGGAAGACACGAATGCAAGACCGCAACGCAGAACCCACCATTTCTTCGAGAACACATTTTATTAGAATGGCTGTTAACTTAAAGGACATTTATGGCGAAAGAGACTTTGAACCGGACTGGTACTCCATCTTGGTGAGGTGCTTGGCCTCACCATCTTTTGTGTGTGACATGATTTGATGAACTCTCGCTGCTCTACTGCACGTTGTTAGAAGTCAAGTGTTTCCTCAGTAACGCCAGAGCGCTTATTGTCGCTATGTGATTGTACTTGTTGCATACTATTAGTGCCATTTATGTTCATTGTAGCACATATTTAATAAATGCCATGAAAGAAAAAAAAAAAAAGAGGCATGGCTGTGTGGTAGAACACCTGCTTGCCACGCAGACTACCCGGGTTCGATCCTCACTCGTTCCGGAAAATTTTTATTATTTATTTTATTTGCATCTTCCTCGATTTTTCGGTGACGGACAAGATGATGATTTTTCGGTCACGGACAAGATGATGATTTTTCGCTCACAACCAACGACGCCGACGCCAACGCCGACGCCGACGCCGACACCGGAATTTCTTCGAAACGAGCTCTTTAACGCTATCGCGTTAATAATATACCCGCCACGGTGGTCTAGTGGTTAAGGTGCTCGACTGCTGAACCGCAGGTCGCGAGTCTGCAGCCGCGACGGGCCGCGTTTTCGATTGGGGCGAAAATGCTTGATGCCCGTGTACTTCGATTTAGGTGCACGTTAAAGGGCCCCTCACCAGGCGCCATAACAAATTTTAGTTAGACGCTGGCAGTTGTTGTGTGTCCGATGAGGAGCATTATGCCACAAGAATTTTTTGAATCGGTTCATTAGGCGCTGAGAAAACCGATATTTTGATGCGGCGCAAAACCATGATGCGAGGAGGCGAGCTCGAAACCCTTGCCGCTGGGCCCGCGTAGCCTTCGCAAGCCAAATCTCTTCCCTTCCTTCTCCGGCCTCCGTGCGAGAGCAACACGCCATGGCACGCAAGGTCACGTGTGCATGACGTTACCGAGGAAGCCCAGCCCCCGAGAACGCGTGCGGCGTTGTTTTGTTGACCAGCGTTATTTTTTGTGTTTCTGCGGGATGGATGCCTTGGTGCGCGTTCGTTTCACTTTTCACTGGCACGAGAGTGGCGGTATCATGAGCCAGTGGCGCATTTACGTTTATTCGGACGCGCTAGAATAAATGAGCACATTGAGTGCTTGAACGCGCCAGGACATCACTTTAGTTTTCAGGGCTGGTGTCTCCTCAATGCGCTAACCGCGGGGACACGAACGCATGCGAAACGGAGGCACATTAGCGCCGCATATCGCTGCAATTCACTGAACAAAAATGAAAAACACGCAGACATTCCCCTTGGGCGTCTCATTATTTCTCTCAAGTTTTATTCATCTATTCAAGCAACAAATTCCACAAACTACACACGTCGTGTCAAATAATTTTCGCAGTGTCACGTGCTACTGCTGTCGACGTCAGTGCACAGCCGTCTACGTAGAGGACCGTCGTCACAGCACTGCCATCTACGTAGGGCCATTCCGCAGTGTACGTCATCCCCTCATTCTCTACGCGCGAGCACGCGAAAGGAAGGGCAAGCAGCGTTCAGCTTGAAATTTGACCCATTTCCGCGGCGCGTAGCGTTGCAAATTTTGGCAGACGTGATCGCGAACGCTCAGTGTATCAATTGCGCTCGTCAGCTAAACATTGTCAAACCTGGTGAGGGGCCCTTTAAAGAACCCCAGGTGGTCAAAATTTCCGGAGCCCCCCCACTAAGGCGTCTCTCATAATCATATGGCAGTTTTGGAACGTTGAAGCCAAGATATTATTAATAAAGTTAATTATATGTGGGGTTCTAAGTCCCAAAACCACGATGATTATAAGGGACGCCAAAGTGGAGGGCTCCGGAAATTTCGTCCATCTGGTGTTTTTTAACGTGCACTGACACCTCACAGTACACGGGCCTCCGTCGAATCGCGACCGCCGTGGCCGGGATCGAACCCACTACCTTCGGGTCAGCAGCCGAGAACCGTAAGTACTGATCTATCATGGCGGACATGAGAGTTAAACAAAATGCCCAAAAAGTTGCCATAGACCCTGCAGGCGAAGAAAATCACCAGGTTATCAAAGTCAAGGAAAGCTGTGTTTGTGCGATGAAACACCAAGAAAACCGCGCGGGGCCCAAAAGGAACACAAACCAAATAAGCAACTAGAAGATGCGCTCGCACGTTTGAAATATACAGAAAACAACGAACTTCACCCTTGAGCATTGAAGCACCACCTTTCTGCTTTCATTCAATGAAGCCATAGCGCTGAAAACATGGGGACAAAAGAAAAGGTCCTGCGAAGAGGACCCAGCTTTGTGAAACGATTGTGAATTACCAACAGTCCATCCTTTTGAAACATAAGAATCGCTTGTGTAATTGAAGAGCGACTCAACTTTCAAGATAAGTTACTCAAAGGCTCTAGGCTAAGTTGCGAGATACTGATGACTTTCCTGAAGAGGTAGATTCGGGCCCTTCGGGGACGGGGTTTTCAACATCGTAATTTTAGTCATGACTATTTGTCTTGGGAGGATGATTGTCTGGCTCATTAATAAAGTTGGCTTGAAGCAGGTGATATCTCAAGAGTTTCCGTCGCTAGCTTCGAGTACTGCTTACCACCTTTAACACACATTGCAGTCGTCGTTTTCGAATCTTCTGTGAACAACGTCCACACCGCGCTCCTTTTGCGATTGCTCGCCGTTACGGCATGACAAAGGAAGCAGTATACACACCAAAATGTAATAATAACGCAATATACCAAGCAAGCATTACGTGTATTTTGCCGACGGTTTACCAGCACACGATAGAAGAAATGGGGTGAGAGGAGGTGAATGCAGTTGTAGGCTGTTAGCGGAGAGAAGCCGGCAAGTGCATTTCTGCCTCCTGCTCACCTTTAAGCCTTGAGGAGGGTTTGAAGGTGTGCACCGTGGGCGACCGAGACCAGGGCGAGTTCATTTCTGCCTCTATGGGATAGGGCCGACGCCGGCTTTGGTTTCATTCTACTAGCGTACAAATATGCGCAGTAGTGAAAAAGATTATGTGCGCTCGACTTTTGCGTCTCGGCATCACTCGCCTCGCACTCATGCGCATCGGCTGAGGGGCCGTGTTGGGGGTGGCGGTTGCCGTGATCGATTAATCGAAGAGTTTTAATCGAATAATTTGATTATTCGGAAGACAGAAATCGATTACGATTAATCGATTAACTGTGCGCCTTTAATCGGTTAATCGATTAATATTAATCGATTTTACCATCCCTAGTTGAAAGACAAGTGATCGGCGAGAGCGCATTTACAGAGACAAAGCGCAGAGAACGTCGCCACAACACCGCTCGCGTCTCGGGGGCTCGGGCTGGTTCGGGCACGTCACGCGCTCGTGACATTGTGTGCGCATGACGTCTTCATGCGTATGCGTCATGTGATCCACCCGCTCGCGTGCCGAAGACAGCAGGGAAGGGATTTGGCTTGCGAAGGCTACACGGGGCGAGCGGCAAGGGTGTCAAGCTCGCCTCCTCGCATCATGGTTTCGCGCCGCCTCAAAACATTGGTTTTCTCAGCGTCTATTGACCCGATTAAAAAAATTATTGTGGCATAACGCTCTTTATTGGGCGGCCAACAACTTCCAGTGTTTAACTAAAATTCGTTATGTCACCTCGAGAGGGGCCTTTTAAACTGCTGCGCGTATAGTGACCCTTCATCGTGGAATATTTTACAGCGCAACGGGTTAAATACGGACAGAGAAGGGACACAGTGCTGAACTCAAAACTTAATCTATTTGGAAAAAGAAAGAACATATATAGGACACAATGATTGCATCAAAACTGTGCGCAAGTGCACATGTGTTAAAACGCAACATGATTCAGGTCTTGTCTTGCAGGTAGTTATATTGTTCATCTAGAAGAGTGATAGATGGATGGCTTATGCACTTGTTATTTGATCTAATATAAAACGCTTCGGCTAATTCACGCGTGCGCTGATCCACATGTCTATATTTGGTAGTGGTTCTCTGCAAGTGGGGCACACAACCGCATGATCTGCAATGAGCTGCCAAATGAGACGTGACTGCAACACCTGAAAGCGTCAGCTCATGCTCACGTAAGCGCACATTTATGCAACGCCCCGTTTGACCCACGTATTCACAGCCGCAAGACAGTGGAATGGCGTAAACCACGCCAGTAGCGCAAGGCGCATATCTGCGGACATGTTTGGAGACGAATTTGTTCCTTTTTCCTGGCTTCTGACACATCGCTCTATCTACCAAAGCACACACATTACCCACTTTATTATGTGCTGAGAACACCACGTTTACGCCATAACGCGAACCAACGTTTTTCAAACCATGTGCGGTTCTGTGTATGCATGGGATAACTGCATGCCTCTTTTTCTTGCTACCTTCCGGGGAGCTGGCATCACGGCGTTGAACTTTCTTGAGCTTTGTTATCAGTTTCTCCTATACGGAACAAATCATGTCACTCGGAAAGCCAGAATTTGCAAGACGAGCAACCTGCGTATCAAAGGCATGCGCCATACGGTGCTCGCATGACTTCAGTAGAGCGGCACCCATCACAGTTGACGCAATGCCTCTCAGTACGGTTTTTGAGTGGCCGGAATTAAAATTTAAGATCGGCTTTATGGACCTAGGTTGGTATTCCCAACACACGTGATCCAGAGAACCACTATCAAATATAGACATGTGGATCAGCGCACGTGTGAAATAGCCGAAGCCTTTTATATTAGATCAAATAACAAGTGATAAGCCATCCATCTATCACTCTTCTAGATGAAGAATATAACTACCTGTTAGACAAGACCTGAATCATGTTGCGTTTTAAAGGGCCCGTCAACAACCCCGAGGTCCAAAAATTGTTATAGAGAGAAATATGGGCACTTTTGCTATGTGAACCTGCTGCCGCAAGAATTTTGCGAATACGCGCAATAATAAGGAAGTTAGAGGGGTTAGAACATCCGTTTCAGCTGGTTTCAAATTTTCGCGCGGCCTCGCCACCCTTCTCCGCTGTAGAAATGGGGAGGCGTAGCCCGTCGTCGTGACTCCGCCCACTTCGGCAACGTGACACGACGTCAGTGATACGTCATCGGCGCGCAGCCAACGACCGAGCAGGGCTTCCCCCACATGAGCACGTGTCAGCGGCGCAGGGAGGAAGCGCGATGCGAAGAGACGACCCTTTTCCAAGCGGTAAAGTAGCGAGACGCCTCTTCATCTCGGAGGCTTTCGTTCTGGCCAATACCGCTTCTCCCGGTAGTCTCGGGCTCTACAAAACGGCAGAGGGCAGCGCAGGAAAATGAAAATGCGTACTGCGCGGCCGAAACTGCATCACCGTAGGGCCAAGGCGCTGTTTCGTAGGGCAAAAGACCAATCGACGAGTTCAGTGCCACGTCAGGTCGGCGATCGCCGACTTGACGTCACTGCGCGTACAAGGAGGATGGGTCAGGTGTAGGAAAGCAGCGCGGGAATTGTTTTTTGAGATGGAGGGTCTGCGCGGCGCGCAGCGCTGTTAATATTCGGGAAACGTGGTCGCCGCAGTCTACTGTACGAATTGGCGAGCTTGTTTGGGGGGGTGTTAAAAAAAGTAGGAGCCTGTTGACGGGCCCTTTAACAGATGTGTACTTGCGCACAGTTTTGATGAAATCATTGTTTCCCGATATATGTTCTTCCTTTTTCCAAATAAATTTAGTTGTGAGTTCAGCGCTGTGTCCCTTCTCTGTCCGTATTAAACCCGTAGCGCTGTAAAATATTCCACGATGAACATCCACCAACTTGCCCAACTCGCGATTCTGCTTTAGTGACCCTTCTGCGTCTCCTGCCACGCGGTGGCGTCTGAAGCTAATTGTTCCCGGCGTTCTTTTTTTTCGTTCCACATCATGAGTGGGTACAGAAAGGGGCAGCTTTTTCGTGCTCGTCTTAAGGGCAGTTTTCAGATTGAAAGAACACTGCACTGTGCAGCATGCGGGTGCTCTCCAAATTTTCGCGCTTGCGTTTTTTTAAAGCGATAGCGTGAAAGAGCTCGTTTCGCAGAAATCTCGGCGTCAGTGTCGGCGTCATTGGTTCATCATCTTGTCCGTGACCGAAAAATCAGGAAAGATGCAAAAAAAAAATAATAAAAATTTCCAGGTCCGAGTGAGGATCGAACCCAGGCCGTTTACAAGGCAAGCAGGTGTTCTACCACACAGATACGTGTCTGCTTGAAAATACCGTTAAAATAACTTCCTGTGCTTGGAAATGTAGTGAAAATGACTTTCATGCTTTACAAACGCCCGCGTCCTGAGTCTGAGTCTAAGTGTGAGTCTTTATTTCAGGCATGTATAAATAAATAATAATAATAATAATATCTGGGGTTTAACGTCCCAAAACCACGATATGATTATGAGAGACGCCGTAGTGGAGGGCTCCGGAAATTTTGATCCTCTGGCGTTCTTTAACGTGCACTGACATCGCACAGTACACGGGCCTCTACCATTTCGCCTCCATCGAAATGCGACTGCCGCGGCCGGGATCGAACCCGCGACCTTCGGGTCAGCAGCCGAGCACCGTAGCCACTGTTCCACCGAGGCGGACATGTATAAATAAATACATGGCTGCGGAGAAGGGAAAAAAAAGCCGCTCAGTTGCGGCTTGACAAAGCTCCCGTCTCCCCGTACACATCGGTAGAGCGGTATACACGGAGCAGAAATAGCACAGACATGGAAAACTGAAAAAGTAGAGGAAAAAAAAAACGAAAAAAAAACTAAACAAACACGGTCAACAATAAATTGGGCAATAATACAAATACACTATCTTTCCGGGTACATTCAAAGAAAGTTGTGGTCACAAAAAAAGAATTTGAAATGGCGGGCAATGCAAACATTAACTAAATAGGTTTCGAAGAGAGTTGAAGGAAATTTCGCGTATCGACGTGTGACAGAAGCCGAACTTATTAAGCAGAGAAGGAAATGTCTAGCTTAGGGTTTGAAAGCCGTAATAAGTACGTGGGTGAGGCACAGACCAATACTCGTGATGCCTTGTATGGTAATTAAGAATATTGGTGTGGAGGTTAGCGACTTCACATAAGAACAAAAGGCCGTGTACAATCTGCGATTTGTAGAGCTGTAAAAGACGATGCTGGTACATGTTCGATACGTGCATGATACAATATGTTGCAAACAATGGTTCAGAGTGCGTTCTGTAAGGAACATCAGCAATCGTTCTAAGCGCATTTTTCTGCATTATGATCAGTTTACCTATACTTGGTCTGTGTTGTATTTCCCCATACCAATATGCAGTATTTTAACTGTGATTCGAACAGTGCGTGGTACAATGTAAGCTTGGTTTTTTCTGGCAATAAATGCTGGAATTTTCTCAAAACGCCAACCATACGTGCAAGCTTACTTTGAAGATACTCAATGTGAGCATCCCAGAACATGAATTCATTAAAATAGACTCCAAGTGCTCTCACGGTGTTAGTGATTTCTATGGCATTTCCTTCTAAAGTAAGAGTAGCACTGACAAAAACAGCTTGATTTTTTGCTCTGAAAAATGTAGCTTTGGTTTTATTGGAGTTAATAAGAAGAGAATTTTTAAGAGACCACGAATGTAACTTATTTAAGACGATATTGGCCTGACTCACTAAATCATCTGCATTTGAACCCGATAAGAATAAGCTAGTGTCGTCTGCATATATAATATATTGGACACTAGTGTCTGTTTCTATCAGATCATTAATATTGTCACGTAGGTGACAGAGAGCTAGACGGCGCCGAGAAAGACACAACCGAGACCACGTCGGTAACAAACTTAAGGAGAATTTATTGGGCGAACTTGTGCCCTAACAGTAATAAAAAGAAATCACTCGACGGCGTTGGGCGACCGCGTGGCCGAACGGCGAGCGCCAGACTGTCTGGGGGGGCGTATGCGGCAATCCCCTATCTTATCCTCACGTCACATGCGGGCATCAGGCTCACGAACGGCTACGTTTGATAACGAGCGATAGCGAGCAGGAACGGTGTTGAAGCGGATAAGCCGATAAGAAGTTCCAGCGCCGCTTCCTTTAAACCATGGTGTTTTAAGGGCACGTTGCAATATAGATAATGAACAGCAACGGACCAAGCAGGCTACCTTGAGGAACACCATGTTCGACTTTATTACAGGACAAGTGGTGGTTATCGCTGGCCACATACTGAGTGCGATCATGCAAATAACTCGATATTAGATCCAATGAAACACTTCGGACACCATAAGCTGGAAGTTTTAAGAGAAGGGTTTTATGATTAATTCTATCGAATGCTTTTCAAAAATCTATAAATATTCCTAAAGTCATTAGCTTCTTTTCTATATTATGAAGAATAATTTCTTTTTGTTTTAGCAGCGCAACTTCCGTAGATGGTCTTTCCCTGAAACCAAATTGTGTGCTGGCTATTAGCCCATATTTTTCGAAAAATTTTGAAATACGCACATAAATAACTCGCTCTAATCCCTTAGAAAAATTGGTAAAATGGATATGGGCCTATAATTACCGAGGGCGTCTTTGGCAACCTCCTTTATGGAGAATAATCACTTTCGCCTTTTTCATTTCGGATGGAAAAGTACCGGTGCGGAGGGACAAATTATAAATATGCGTTAGGAGCGGACAAATGACATCAAGGACATGTAATACAGGTTTCATTGTCAGACCGAAAGCGTCCGCGCATTTGCTGATTTTCATGCGTCTAAAAGCGGCTGATACTTCATCGCAATCGCATTCGATAAGTGCCATGGTATCGTGCGCTCGATTTTTCACGTAATCAAGAGTGATAGGGTCATGCTCACTTTGAACAAGTGATGTAAAGTAGTCATTGAACTTGTCAGTTAGGTCTTTCCCAACATAGCTGATTCCATCAATTGTAAGCGAAACAGGTGAGCACGATCGTTCAGATTTTAGCAACATGTTTAATCTATTCCAGAGAAGCTTTTGATCACTAATGCCTGCAAATAAGCGAATGTGATATTCGTTTTTAGATTTTCTTATCGAGACATTCAATTTATTGCGAAATTTTTTAAAAGCTACGAAATCAGGTTGTTCGCGACTCTGTAAAAACTTCTGATATAACTTGTTTTTTTTTTTTTTAGAAATCATTTTAAGGATGCGAGACGTCATCCATGGCTTACAGGCCTTCTTTGGTTTTTAGTAACCCTATATGGGAATGCCTTACTGTAGAACACTGTGAAGTGTTTTAGGAAAAAATTAAACGCCTCGTCTGCAGTCACCACACTGTACAAGGGCGTCCAATCAAAATTTAAGATCATGCAACGTAATTCTTCTAATGAGCTTGAGTTAATATTCTGTGTCCGAAATAGCAGGTCACGCGTAATTTTGCTGCAGACAAAAGAGACGTTGCATAGCAAAACACAGAGAGGTGATCACTCAATGCTCTGTTAATAACCCCTGCAGAAACACATTCAAGAGATTCATTAGTGATTAGCAAGTCAAGTGCAGTTGCAGATGACGAGGTAACACGGGTCGGTACAGTGATAACATTTCGAAGCAAATAAGACTCAAGTAGAAGCAACAACTGTGTGCGTCCTGGAGAATCCTCGATAATATTAATATTCAGGTCACCACCAAGGAAAATAGTATATTGGCACTGACATGAAAATTCAAAAACACTTTCAATATAAGCAAAGAAATTGTGAATGCGACCACATACAACAACGAATAGTATTTTTCCAGAACGCACAGATAGAACTTCATAATCAGGTGTAACAGTGCAGAATTGTTTAATTCTATCCGACTGCATGTGTTTTAGCAACAGCAAACATAAACCTCCTCCACGTTTACCAACGCGATGCAAATAAAAAGAATGATAAGTTTCCGAGAGTGAAAAAATCATTCTCAGACATCCAAGTTTCGGTCAACATTACTGCATTAAATTCGAAACTGAATTCACGAAGAAACGTTTCCACAAGATCTTCTTTACCACGGATTGATTGAATGTTAAAATGTAGCAGCGATAAAGTAGATTTAGTGACCAGTTTGCCAAGGTTATTAGGGGAAACATACAGAGAATCCATCGTGAATTATGCGGTGTTCCAGTGCATATACAGCATCACATGGCTAGTCACGTCAAATGCTCTGTATGTTGGATTACATGAGCCCGTTCCCCGTCAGCTTTCCGCACATGAATTTTGCCATCGTGGTGCCATGCATATTTAAAGTCATTGCAATCTGCCCATTGCTTCGCAGTCTGCAACAAAATCCGGTTGTGTTGTGTCATGTTCTCAGTGATTGACACTTGAGACCGCTCTTCTCTCAACCTGTTATTCCCCGGCAGCCATTCAATTTTTGTTTCTAGTTGCACAAATCGAACAATGACTCCTGGAACATTCCCAGTCTTTGACGGTAACCTGTGCACGGCTTCTAAGTCGTTTTTTTCAAAGAGGAAGACTGAAGGACTGTCCAACAGCGTTAATCTTAGAAAGTAAATCTTCCTTGTCTGACCGAGCTATTCCATGAAAAATTAGGTTCTGTCTACGGCTTCTCCATTCAAGATTATGCACAGCAAACTTGTGCTCTTGAATCTGCGCAGTGTTGTCCTGGACTTCGAGCACGCCCACATGCTTACATAGGTGTTTTATTTCTGCGTCTTGCTGATTCATAGACTATAGAATCTCATCATACTTGTCAGATAGGTGAGAGATAGCTTTATCGATGCTGCCAACTTGCTCCGGAAGGTTCTCAAGCTTTCCGAGTCGCTCTAGAATTGTATTTAGTAGAGCACATACATCCTGGTCACTCCTTTCATTACCACTTCGCTGCCCCCCTCAGGCGCTGCGAATAGCAACTTGAGCATTTCTATGAGCCAGAGAAAGTTTCAGATTTGTTCTTAGCTTGTGCTTCAGTAAGTCCTGAGCACTTACCTAAGTGATAAGACTCTTTGCATTCGCAACATGCTAAAAAGCGACTGAGGGTAGGAAGGGGTTTTGCACACGACGCACACAATTCTCTAGAGCTAGCCATAATGCACTCAAAGAGATAACGAAAGAAGAATACAAGACAGGCAAGAAAAAATGCATAAACACACTGATTCGGCAGCAGCAAGTGTTCAATCGCTACTAAAGCGGTAGGTACAATGCACCAACCTGCGTGTACAAAAAGAAGTCCTCAGCACAGTCTGCTCCGGATGATCGCCGCTGCCGATGTGAAATGCAGGGGCACGGGGGGCGTTTTTCGCCGGGTGGTACCAGTTGCGTCAAATGGCTGCGCAGTGGTGCTTGTGGCAGTGGCTTGAAAAAAAAGACGCGCCACCGAGCAGTGCAGAAGTGTTCGGCAGAGGGGTCACCGTACGCTGTCACAGACCAGGGTTATGGCGGGTAGGAAATCCTCCTGTCTCCGTGGCTCGGTTCAGCTGCTGTATACAGGCTTCACATATAACATGCAATATCGCAGTAGTATTGCGTGGTACAAGCGTACATTGCCATCGGGCGTCAGAACATGTGATTACCATAACGATTTCGCGGTTTAAAGCCGGCCACCCATTACAAAAGGCACGGACCTTACTGCGCGTATTGTCTTAAGGCCACGTAGTGCGTGCATAGCAAGTTTCAAAATATTTAACGCGCATAATTGCTCGTGGTTTAAAGCATGCTACCCATTACACAGAATGCAGCCATATGCGAAAGCTTCAGTGACACGAGCCACTTTCACCTTTATCGATTACATTGTATTAATCCACAATTTAAAGTGCAATGAATAGTATGAACTGAGTGGTTGAAGTAAGCACTAGGGACAGGATATCGCTATCGCGTTCAACTCTTAAAGGCGAAGCTTAAGGGTCCCCCCAATTTTTTGAGCAGGCATCGGGAAGAAACCGTACGCTTGATAGAAGAGACAGTTTGATAGATAGAAGAGACGCTTGACAGAAGAGACAATTATTATTAGCTTGATAGAAGCTTTCGCTATCCACAAAAAAGGTTCATAGTGTGTCAGCATGCCATCATTATCTCTCAAAAGAAGAGAGATTGCTTATCTGGAAGGCGCTCCTTAGTTTCGCGAGTTTTATCACGACTAAAAAGATGCTCTCATCACCTTTGCTTTGATTGTGAAGTTTTGCGCAGGCGGGGAAGGCTGCTTTCTTGTCTATTTATGGCCTTCGTGCAATACAAATAGAGTTGTTATATAGTTCAGCGCTTGTGTTGTCTCTTGTTCTTTCTGCGTCTTTGTTCTTTCGCGCTGCCGTTCACTTTAGATATGAAAGAAGATGTAGGTGCGTTGCGTGATAGGAAACACGCTCAAGCCCCTCCGAGATCTGCGTACCGTCAGCGGTAAATAGCTCGCCGTTATATTGCCGGCAGATGCATGGTGCGTGGTTGAGTCGTCTAACGCAGCACGCTGCGGACGCTGCGGAGGGATGGGTCGCTGGTTCGAAACCCCGGTCGGGTGCTTCATAGTTGTTTACGGCTTATTTATTTTTCTTTGTGCCTTTTTTATATATGTACACACACACACACACACACACGCATATATATATATATATATATATATATATATATATATATATATATATGTTGTATATATGTACATTTTTATATATGTTCACATATCCGGGACATGACGGCGCTCGTGAAGGCAACGGCTAAAATCTACCGAGATAGCCCGTATAATGCTGTAGCAATAACAGAAAAGATTGATGGCTCAACAAACTAATGTGTAATGAAACAACACGATAACTAAAAATATGCCACAATGAGAAACACCAATTAACAGCTTTGCTGGAGAGTGCCTTGTAAAATCATTTTTTCGCTTTTTGCTGTTTTATTGCGGCCTTTGTTGGTTCTTTATGCAAAAATGCGGGCGACCGTCAGTTTTCCCACGAGGGGTCTTACTGTTTCATTTAGACACTTTTAATTCCGTCGCCTTCACGTTTACTTCTGTTAATTGTTGTTTCTCATTTGCCATATATTTAGTTTTCTTCTGGTTTTCATGTGGTTTCATTTAGTTTTCATCTGATAGAGGTAGAGCATCAGCCTCGCATGCAAGAGGTCCTGGGTTCGAATCCCGGTGCCGGACAATGCCCAACCGGATTTTAAAAAATCCGCGTGATGATGGAATTACATAATAAGGCCTGGGGTGCGGCATCACTGGCGACCAGAGCATGATTGGCCACCCTGGTACAGTTCTTGGCCACTACCTACCACATGATTACACCAATTCGCTGTAATATTAGGTGGCATACATTCGACAGTAGCCGGCTAGCACTGCCGTGCTAAAGCTGCACAGAGCGCACAGGTTTTGGGCCAACAGGGCAGCTCGAGACTCAGCCGCACATCAACGTTGTTGTCGTCGTCCTCCAATGAGTGGAATTTCCCACATGCGTCGCAACACAGCGCAGGCGCGATCGGAAGTCAAAACCAGAACGCTATTGAACGCGAGGCCCACCACTGGAGATGCTGGCGCTGTAATCGTTGTGACGTGCAGAGTTGTGTCGCGTCATCTCATTCTGCGGTGCCCAAGCGAAGCTGACGGTAGAACGCGTTGTTTTAACCCATTAAGGCTCACAGAAGAACTAGTAGTCCGATTTTATTCACATTTTGCACATTTAATTAACCACAATAGACAACCACACGTGCAAATTTTCATAGCGTTACGTGTATTTCTTCAGGAGCTATGATACTGTACTTTAAAAAGTACGCTGGGCCTTCGAGATAGCAACGGGCAAGGTGACTTGATGCAAGAATGACGAGTACACTGGGCCCTCGCGAAACGAATAACGAAGTTATCTTGGCCCATGCAACTTAATCAAGGACCAGTGCTTTAGGGAAAGCGTAATCTTACGCTTTCCGCAGTCCCATTTCGATGTATTTTGGCAGAATTCAACTGTTTTGCCAGCTTCTCGTGAAAATGTCCGTATGAATAGAGAATAATTGCAAGCACAGTGGAATCTGGAGAGCTTTGATATTTCTCTTGGGTACAACAAGTCGCAGTCAGTGTTTTGATGTTATGCGGCTGAAGAACAATAGTCAACGCGTAGAGGGTCTGCTAAAACCTCCAGTGTGGTAGCAGACCCTTTATGCGTTGGTTGCGGCTATTTCGATCATCAGGGTAAATAGGGTCTGGTAACAGTTTTTCTCAGGGATGAAAATTCTCTAGTCATTCGCAACTTGATCGTAGAGCTCAAACTTCCTCATGGCGTTGTTACTGCGGGTGAAGAAGGAGCACAGTGGCACTACGTTTTTTTTTCTTTTCAGTGAATGGCCCCCCACGATAGAGAGCATAGTGACTCAACTGTGTAGTATTTCGTCAGCATAGCAACTAAGCTGTTGTGTTTGCCATTTTCAAAACAAAGCTGCTTTTTTGAGTCAAAACAGAAGTTGTCTTACCCACGCACCTTTCGTTCCATGTTTTTTCATCGTTAGCAGAGAGCATCCATTCGTACCGTCGTCATTCCCCTCCTCCTCCTAAGTTTCCATGTTAGGGTCAGAATCGACAATAAAAAGATCAAGAGGCTCTCGTATATTCACAGCGACATCTTTCGCAGCCTCATGAGTCTGACATAACCGAGAAAACGGCATTCATAACAAAAAAAGCCTGTTCAACCTATGATGCAACGCACAAGAAGAGTTACATATGCGCTCCCACGAAGTCCCAGTGTACTAAATAAAAGTACAGCAACATTTGATTACTCCTCACAGCAAGACTGTGTACTCTATAGGCTTCTCGCGCTTTGCAGGGATATAATTGCTCTTGCTGAAGCAGAAGCAGTCCGTTTTTTCAACATATAAAATGTAAAACTTCAAATTAATTTAGAAAAAGTCGTACCCACCACGTGCGTTTAACAGGCTCTCATTTTCCTAAAGTTTGACGACTCATAAAACAGAAAAAACATAACCGAGTCAATATTCCAAATTAGGATTATCTTGCTGCAACCTTTGGCATCAGAAATTCTAATGAGCAAGATCACAATATTCTGTTTTGTATTTTCTATTCCAGAGAAAGGAAGTGTACTTTATAAAGTATAGTGGGCCCTAATGGGTTAACTGCGATTTTCAGGCTTTTCCCCCTTTGAACAGCGTTATTTTTTGCTCTGATTTCACGTGAGCCGACCACTATAGAGTGCATTCAGGGAAAGTACAGTCAAACTTATCGGCGGCATGGTGCTTTACTGCTCCGTGCCACAGTGCTCAACGTACGCGATGGAGCCAGATGTGAGCTTCCACTTTTACCCCAAAGAAAATAAACTACGGAACGCATGGCTTATAAAGCTTCGAATGCGTAAGGAACCAAGCTCCTACGCACGTGTGTGCAGTCAGCACTTCAGCGAAGAAGACTGTGTACGGAGTCCGAGCACGAATGTTCGGTGAGTAGTGGACGACGTGATGCGCAATGTTTGGACCGCATGGCAGACAGTGCTTTTTACGCCCCTGGTGAGTAGCAGGTCATCGACCAGTGGCGGAATGCAGTTACAATGTACCGCAAGGGCTCTAACTTTCGTGCGATGCAAAAATGCTAGCTCGG
Source organism: Rhipicephalus appendiculatus (assembly GCA_030522465.1). Lineage (NCBI taxonomy): Eukaryota > Metazoa > Arthropoda > Arachnida > Ixodida > Ixodidae > Rhipicephalus > Rhipicephalus appendiculatus. The sequence continues at coordinate 44,298 of JALIZH010005365.1, read as the reverse complement.
AGTCCCCAGCGCTTACCGGCGGCGCAAGAAGTGTCGGATTTCAATCTCTGTGCACTCTACGTTGGTCTTAAACCGCTAGCATAACATGTTTCTTCCGCATCAGGGTGGAAAAAGCGCTGCCTTGAACCCGGAGCCGTGCCGTCGAAGAATTTACCGGTGCGCCCTTTGGATCGTCCGCGCATTGAGCGTCGCCGAATCCAGAAACAACAGAGTGGTTAGTAAAGTTGTATTTGTTAATTAGTGAGCTACGTGGTGTCACGCTTGTCAATGTTTATGCTCGAATGGTGCGCATACCGATTCGATGCTCCGAATGACTACTCATTATCTGTGTGGTTCTGTTCCGGCATGTTTACTTATGCACTGCCAACAATTAGTAAATACTGAAGGATGTTCGTTTTATTTGTTAAAAAACAGTTTCTAATATGAAACTGAAATAAATCTCGTGCATTAGTAGTCAAGCTAAAGGCCGAAGTTTTGGGCCTAAATCAGCTTTTCGTTTGTAATTATAGCTTGGTGTGTGCTTTGGTAACAGTGCTTACAATGTAATATAAGGACACTTTGAAGCAGTTTGTTCAGCCAAGCAACGTTTGCACAGCCTACATTCATATGCGATCGAGATGCATGCTGTCAAGATCAGTCATGATTGTTTGGGGTCACGTTATTGGAGCCCCAATCAAGTTAATGTCAACTCAGGAGCGGAAGTTGCTGTAGTTCCAAACACTTTTTCTGGAGTACTGTCTTGTCTCGAAAAACCGGCAGGTCGTCTCACAGGTCCAGGAAGTTATCCTTTAAATGTAACAGGTCGATTGAAATCCAAATTGGAGACGAGCCACACCTGTGTACAGTCAGTGTATGTCATGCTTAAAAGAGAGTGAATGCGAGCCAGTTGGTGTGTATCCATAATTAAAAACAGCACGAAGTAGACACGGATAAGAGTGCACACAGGACCAGCATTCTTGTCCATGTCTACTTCACTGTGTTTTTAACTGTGGGTATGTCACAGCTTCACAGTCTACGCATCTACTAGGCTAACTTGCTATCCTCACATTGAGAGCCATGAAATTCGTTGAAGTCGCTTGAAGACCTGAAAAGCCAGCCAGCTCTTCAAGCAATGTAACCCTTGGCCAGGATATCTCCAATGGACTTGTTACCGTAGGGGAGGAGTACACTATTTAACTCAAGTCGAATGCCAGGACATTTGCTCTTGGTGTAATTTGCAGAATTCCCATTCCACTGTACATTTCGTAGATTACTAGCCCGTACCCATACCCTGCTCCACTGTACAACTAGGTAAAGAAATAGCTGGACCACATGGACAAATAAGGTATCACCAGGTTCATTACGAAGTAAACGCCATGGTGTGTCGCTTTGATCGCAGTACCAAAGGCGTCAGGCGGCATCCAAGTGTAAACTTAACAAGTGAAACAAGGAAGTTCTCCAGTGAAAGGCGTGTGCTTCCAATGGTGGAATGGGTTCTTGAGCCACTGGGCAAAGCAAAAGTGTTCTCAAAACTCGGCACAACCGCAGAATTTCACCAAGTGCGAATGTCCCAAGAATGTCAAGAGTACACCACATTTATCGTGCCATTTGGACACTACTTTCAGCTGTCGCCTACCTTTCTGCCTGACCTCAGCACCGTAGTATTTTCAATGAGAAAAAGCTCGCCTCGCATTCACTAGGGACAACCAGACATCATCGACATAATAGACGACACTCCGATATTTGGGAAAGACTGAGAGCATCACGACAAGCGACTTCTGGAGGTTCTTGAATGAGCAGGGAGAGCCGGAGTGAAAACGCTACTTCAGTCAAAACAGTAGTTTCTGAGTGTGGTCATCGATGCCAACGGTATCTCGCCAAGTCCCTGCAAACTCTAAGCAATGAGCAGCCTGGAGCCTCCCAAGAACGCTGTCGGTGTTAGGCGATTAAAGAAGAAATTTGGGCTAGTTGGTTTCGACTTGATTACAATTACAGTGGAACTAAAACAGGGAAAAAGAAAGATGCACACAGGATGACCGCTGGACTTCAGCTGAAACTTTTACTCCCGCATATGACATATAAAGTGATCACAACAAAAAAACTAAAGTGATTGTAGCATAACCATTCCATCAACAAGCTACATGTGCCAAGCTATGTCATGCATGAACCCTTGCAAGGAGCTAATATCTCTCTCTCTCTCTGTGTGTGTGTGAGAGAGAGAGAGAAGACACCAAGTGCGCTTTGGACGTGAGAAAGTTGCAATAGCTGCAGTTCGCATACAATTACACTAGGCAACTGTGATCACTGAATAAATGAATGGTTGATTATCAGTGCTTCGTCAATTTCCTAGTGGCAGTGCATGTAAACTGTAACCGATAAAACTCATAAGTATAAGCACCATGCGACATAATATCCTGAGAAGCACTGGCACGGACACATCATTTTAAAGGACTATCCATGTAAACTTAAGCTAACTATACAATCTCTTTTTTTTTCAGCAGAGGAAAGAAGTGAGAATACCCAAGCAAAACATCCTGGAGAGGCTGCTCTATGGATTGCCTCATGTGTGTTCGGCACTGCGTCACAGCGAAGGCAGGAAGCATGCATACAATGAAGCCCAAAGCGTTTCTGATGGTGACGAAGATTATTGCATGGTCATTCGGATTTACTCACTCTTTAAGCATCCACGTTTTTTCCGAGGCTTTTGAGTAATTAAAATATGTGTGTACTAAAGAAGGAATGAGATATAAAATGGCTGAACGTTTCATTTTATAGATCTCATCTTTTTTGTACAAGAACGGTTCTCAAAGGTGTCACGCTGACTCTTTTTGTTTGCAGGAAACAATGCTGCTACATCAAGGTCATCTCCTCTAGCTGTGAGGCAAGATAAGCCGGAGGGAACGAGTGGGCCTCCAGCATCTGCAGTGACAACTCGACAGGAGAACAGCAATGCATTGATGGAACAGCAACGCGCACTGGTCACACGATCACCAACAATCACCGAAGCAGTTGCTCAAGCACTGGAAGCTGGAGTCACGTCAGCAGATGACGTGTACACTTACCTTCAGCATACATTCAACGACTCAAACATACAGGAAATCACTTCCATAACGACACAACAAGCAGATTCACTGCACTGGATGCTGTACAGCCCTAGTGAAAAAATTCGTATGTACGGAAGATACGGATCCGTACATACGGAATTATGGTATTACGGATCCGCATGGTACGGATCCGCATGATACGGATCCGCATGATACGGATCCACATGATACGGATCCGCATGATAAATATCCGCATAATCCACATATATGGATTTTACGGATCCGTATCCTCCGTATATACGGCTTCCATTTATACGGAAATATGGTATTCACAACACCATAGTGATTTTGGTTTAGCGAGTCCATACAATGCAGACAAGGTATTTTATTAAGTCAGAACGTGTTGGAAGACAGCTTAATCGAGATATCAAAGTAAACTGAATAGTATTTATTCTGCACATGTACGCACAGAATAAGCCTAAACGATGTGCACTGTCAGATGACAACACCCTCGCATGCACCACGCAGAATAACCACAAACAATGCGTAGTGTCAGACAAGACGACACCCTGGCACACACCGCCACACACACACTTGTTCACGTCTGCCACCACTGGTTATTCTCCATGTGTCGAGAATGTAGAAACAGTGACAGTTCTCACACGCAGAGTAAGCATAAACAATGCGCACTGTCAGGCGACACGACACCCGGGCACACACCAATCAGAATAAGCATAAACAATGCACACTGTCAGATGACACGACACCCTGGCACACGCCACAACACATGCACTTGTTCACGTCTGCCACCACTGACCATGCTGAATATTATGAGGATATAGAAACAGCAGAATCTCTCACATAGGCCCTGCCGTTGCGAGGTAATCGCATTGACCCGCCATACTTAACTGCAATGAAGGCATGACATTCTCACTGGCGGGTAAACCTTTGAAGCTGTAATGCCAAGCAAGCGGGAAACGTGGTGGAGCAAGCAAAGTCCATTGTGACACAAAAATAGGTGGTTCTCCGATGTAACTAGAGTTGTGGCAGGTCGTGTCATGCACCTTCGGGTGCCCAAGGTGTTACAAGATCCTGCAGAATTTAAATCTTTCCTGCAGGCACACACACACACACCTGTCACCGCTTGGTTGCAATGTAGGCAACAGCTAGCCGACGGGCGCCTATTCACTGCCGCACAACCACAGGACGTCCAACGCCTAGCTGGTTGCGAAGAGCAGGGTAGCCGCTTCAGCACTGGCGTTCCAGGTATCCGCATAAACCTGTAGGAGAGGCATGCGCAGGTCGGAGTGATGGCAATGAGGTGAGCACAGAAACCGTGGTTGCTGTCACCAGTGTTCGCCCAGACCAGACCTGAGCAAGACACCAACTGCCACTGAAGGGTCGAGATAACTTGTCCCGTGATGTGGTTTCATGTTAGGGGCACAAGTGTGGGAGATGACCAGGCGCTAGAGGCTGAGCTCGCTTGGTCATGGCCATAGCCTGTCGTACGTCGATGAAGCTTTTGTTTGCTCTGTGCGATGGCTACAAACGCTTACGGGTTTATCAGTAAAGAATCGCAGCTGCAAGGAAACGCCGCAAGCGCAATTGCTAAGACGCGGCAGCGTGCGATACACTGGCAAGAGCGCCTCAAGCCACGAAAGACAAGCCCAACTTAGGTGGTGGCACGCCGCGGAGGAATGTAGCGTAATACCATGGTGGGTGAGAGGGAAAGACGACGGTCGCCGAGGTAGCGTTTCACGGGCACAGAAAGTATAGAGGAGGCTATAATCGTCTATACCTAAGAGGGAGGGAGGCCCCTCCCTCTTAGGCGTGCGCTCGCCTATGGTCATGGGTTCAGGTAGAACACCATGCTTTCCGTATACTACTTATTGCCATGTGGATCTTTCCGCATAGCACATACGGATTCCGTTTGTTCTTTCCGTATCCCATGCGGTTTCCGCATGTTCCGTATCATACTTTCCGTATATTCCGTATCGCCGTATGAGTCTATCCGAATAACACATACGGCATCCGCATGTTCCTTAAGGCTAAATCCGTACGTCCATACGGAATTCTTTATGTACCATATGATACTTCAGTATGTTCCTTACAATTTCCGTAAGCATCCGTATACGTCCGTACAAAATCCATATATTTTATACGGAAAATATGCGGAATCCGTATGTCTTCCGTATGACGGCATGCGGATTTTTTCAGTAGGGAGAAGAGGGATGGTGACAGCTTCCATTGCGTATTTTGTTTACACAAGGGTGCACACATTAAGGACAAAAATGGGGCCTCATGACGTGCGGCCTCTTTTGAAGTCTATAATGAGAGAGCGGAATGTTCGAACTTCTGCAATGTCAAGAGGGATTTTACGAGAGAAGACAGCAAAAGAGGTCTACGCAGCCATTGGGTCGCATTCAAGTCTCCTAGTAAGAGACTCGGGCCTCCTAATTTCAAAGGAACACCCCTGCATTGGCGCATCCCCAGATGGCCTAGTCACTTGCGATTGCTGCCCGCAGAGGATTTTAGAGGTGACATGTCCAATTAGCCTAGAGAAATTCATGCAGAAGGAGATCGCAGTGTCTAAGGATCAAAATGTGTACCTCAAGAAAACCAGTGTATTTCTCCCAAGTTCAAATTCAAATGATGCTTGCAAAAGTTCTCAGGAGTGACTTATTTTGTGTTTCAAGACAGAGAAAATTTTCTTTTATTTTCTGTTGATTTTGATGAAGGTTTTTGCCATTCTGTTGCAGAGAGGGCCATGTAGTTCCTAAAATCATATGTTTTGCCACACATTGCACAGTAAAACATTACAAGATGCATATCACACGCAGGTTCCCAAGGCCAACTAGATAAGCAGTGCAATAGAGAATGTGAGGTTTCAGGATAAAGTTGTGTTTATTTGTTTGTGCCACACTGTGCTCAGCCAGGGATGCTGTCCTGGAGGTCCCCATGGTAACATAACTCTTAGGTGTGTTTAATGTGCACCTGTGTGAGTAATTGAGGGAGCTGCACATTATTGGTGTTAGATTTCCTGGTACTGCACTGTGAAGGATGCTGTATTTGGGCACTACAGAGTTATGTTGTGCACCTATCTAAGTAAATAAATACTTTTTCATTACATCCTCTTCAGCATGTGATCACTGTGGGTAAGGAAGCAAGGTTACACAGGGTGAATCATTACACAAAGAAACATGTTACAGCAGTGACAAAGTGAGAACAAATGCATGATCCCGGAAAGGGCGGTGGCATTTCGATGGCAAGTCATGATTTCCATATTACCATTGGTCATTTATGTTCGTCATACAGTCATGTCACTCAGTACCAAATTTGGTGTATACCAAGCTAACCAAACGGCCGCGAGCGCGCCATGAGCGTGGCATGCAAGCAATGTCGCACATGACATGTCATGATTTCCATATTACCACTGGTAATACCACTGGTAATTTATGTTCGTCATACGGTCATGCCACTCAATGCCAAATTTGGTGTATATCAAGCTAACGAAACGGCCGCGAGCGCGCCATGAGCGTGGCATGCAAGTCATGTCGCACATGATAAGTCATGATTTCCATATTACCACTTGTCATTTATATTCGTCGTACAGTCACGTCAGTCAATCCCAAATTTGGTGTATATCAAGCTAACAAAGCGGCCGTGAGCGCGCCATGAGCGTCGCAAGAAAATCATGTGGTTCATGACATGCACGTCATTATTTGCGTATTACCACCTGTCATTTATGTTCGCCATACAGTCACGTAACTCAATCCCAAATTTGGTGTATATCAAGCTAACGAAACGGCCGCGACTTCGCCATGAGCGTGGCATGTGAATCATACTTTTCATGACAAGTTAGTCATGATTTTCATGATATGACCAGCCATTCATGTTCGTCATACAGTCATGTTATGCCATACCAAATTTGGTATAAATCCCTGTAACGATACGGCCAGGAGAGCACAAAAGTTGTAGGCGGCTAGGTAGCTAGATAGGTAGATAGATACGCTCAAAGTCGCCGAAGTTCGCTAAGAAATCCTTCGCATTTAATAATCCTTGGCCTTTAACGTCCCAAAACCATGATGCGATTATGAGGGACGCCGCAGTCGGCGGCTTCGGAAATATTGAAATGTAAGTACGCGGGCCTCGAGCATTTTGACTTCCATCAAGAATGGGGCCGGGATTCGATCCCGGAATCTTCGGGTCAGCAGTCAAGCACCATAACCACTTCATAACCATGGCTGGTTCATTCGACAGTGGACGCTTGGCTCGCTATGCCAGAGAATAAAAGGAGAGACCGTATTTTGCGAACTGTGCGGGAATAAGGACAATTGCACGGCACTCTTCAATCTTTCACATCATTGTGCCATCATAAAACATTTCTTGCTTTCCTTCGGACATACAGCTCACGCACATCTTTACGTGAAATTTTGTTGTGCCCACGTTTACAATGTTGGAGGTTTAAAACGTGTTTCGTCTTCCTATTTTTGGTGGCTAAAACCTTTTTCTGTCTGCCTATTTTTGGCGCGTACGACGCGATTTTTTAGTGCCTAAAAATCTAGCCTCTATGCTTTTTATATGACTCCAAGATATTTTAATGAATCCGCTTGCGAGATATCCCGCAGCTTGTACTTTATAGATATGTGCAAATGGTCATTACCAGGGAAAACACGAATAGCACACTTATGATTCAAATGCAACTGTAAACCACCAAGCCAAATTTCGAGTTGGCTAAAGTATGTCTGCAAGGTGTCGCAAAGGCTATGTATGTCATTTGCCCAGCAAAAAAAAAGCAATGACCTTAGTTTCCACTCCTGGTTTCACGGAAATAATACGCAAAAAGATGTTAAATGATAGTGGGGAAAGTGCCGACCCCTGAGGTACACCTCACATCTGCTTGTGTTTGAGAGAAGAGAAGCCACCTTGAAAGCAGTAAAACTCTCTTCCCCTTAAATGGACCCTGAAACGGTTTTGACGATTTTGTACAAACACATTGGTCCAGTAGACCAAGTCCCAAGGCTCATTTACAGACTAATTGAAGCTCTGTGCGTACAGTGTGTAAGTTATTACAACGCTATAAAGCTGCGAATCGCTGCAGATCACTGCGGCTCAGCCCAATGTGCTTTCAACCGCCCCTTCGGAGTACGACATGCAGTGTGCGCACGACGTCACTGGGGCTGCTGGATCTGATTGGCTGCGGTGTGCGCACACTAAAAATTGGCTGGTAGGGTGGCGGCAGCTGTCGGAGCAAATATCAACCACTCCGCGATGTCTCTGTTGCCAGACGGCGTGCGTGCTACAGGGCGCACTGGGGCTATGGTCTCCGAGATGGCACGCAACCTCTCGGCGTGCAATCTCTCAGGCCATCACTCGGCGAAGCTCAAATCGTCGAGTGTGCTCACGTGAGCTTTGCGATCGCCAGCGATGCCAGCGTGCCTCATGAGTTGAGGAGGCAAGGCAGGGGTGAGAAGGAGGGTTCAGTTCAGTTTAGTTCAGTTTTATTTCCTTAAGGGCCCCCCATTCAGGGGGTGTTACATAAGGGGTGGGATTACAAGTATAAAATTAACAGGGATGGTTCAATTAACATTGCAGATGATCAGTGATGCGTTCTTGAAAAGTAAATGATGAGGCAATGTTGACGATGTCGCAGGGCAGGCCGTTCCAGTCTGAAGCTGCTCTGAGGAATAATGAAGCAGAATACGTAGTGGTATGCGATGGCGGGCGGGCAACTTGAAGTGGATGACTGGTGCGGTGGGAAATGCGTGATGCGGCTGTGATACAAGGCGCTTGATTGAGAGAAGAATAAAAGAACTTATGATACATGTTAAGGCTAGCAATGCGACGGCGATAAGAAAGAAGTGATAGACCGGATTGAGCTTTCAAAGGTGAAATGCTGATGTCATATGAATATGAAGAATGAATGAATCGGGTGGCCCGGTTTTGATAGGCTTCCAATGCGGTGATTAGATATGATTGATGCGGGCTCCAGATGGCAGATGCATATTCTAGTTTTGGCCTTATAAGTGATTTATATGCGAGTAATTTAACATGAGGTGGGGCGAGTCGGAGGTGGCGTTTAAGAAAACCGAGTGTTTTGTTCGATGCTGAAATTATGTTAGTAATATGGGTGCGCCATGATAAATTAGAAGAAAGGGTGACTCCTAGATATTTATAGGAGTCTACTAATTATATCGATGAATTTGAAATGCTATAGTGAAAGCGAGAGGGATTGTGGCGACGAGAGAAGGACACGAGTTTACATTTAGTAGGGTTGAGGGTCATTAGCCAAACGTTACACCAATTTAGTATATTGTTAAGGTCGCACTGAAGGATGGAATGGTCATGACTATTAGTAATGGTACGGTAGATTACACAATCATCAGCGAACATGCGAATATTACAGGAAACATGCAATGGTAAGTCATTAATATATATTAGGAAAAGGAGAGGACCGAGAACAGACCCTTGTGGGACTCCTGGGGTTACTGGGAGGGGTTTAAACAGATGGCCATTAACACAGACAGATTGAGAGCGGTTAGTTAGAAACTCTTCAAGTCAATTGAGGATGTTAGGATGTAAGTTCAGCTTTGAAAGTTTTAGTAACAAACGCTGGTGAGGAACCTTGTCAAAAGCTTTTGCAAAATCAAGAAAGATTGAGTCAATTTGGATGTTGCAGTCGAGACTAGTGTGGAGGTCATGAACGAATTGTGCTAATTGGGTTTCGCAAGAGAGGCCCTTGCGAAATCCGTGCTGTGAAGGATGGAAAAATGCATTGGAGTCCAAAAAGTTGATGATTTGTGAGTAGATGACGTGTTCCATGATTTTACAAGGCACGCTAGTTAATGAAATGGGGCGGTAGTTCAAGGGTGAGTTCCTGTTACCTGATTTGTAGACTGGAACGACCTTGCCCGTTTTCCAATCAGCCGGCATGATTCCTGAGGTGAGTGACTGTGAAAAGATGAGACATAAGTATGCTGCACAAGTCGATTGCACATTTTTGAGGAGTTTCGAGTTGATGGAATCCATACCAGCTGCTGAAGAAAGTTTTAATTTGTGAATTATAGATGAAATGCCTTCTTCGAAGAAGGTGACAGCTGGCATGGAAGTTTCTAAATTGAAGGATGGCGACTGTAAGGGCGTGTCACGTTCAGTGGTGAAGACAGATGAAAATGCTTTGTTGAACATTTCGGCGCAATCATGGTCAGTCAGTGTCTCGTGCGAATCGCTTGTTAGTCTGATATCGGAAGGATGTTTGGGGTTCAGAACTTGCCAGAATTGCTTGGGGTTCCTGAGAAACAGATTAGGTAGGTTAACATGAAAAAACGTGTATTGGCTTTGCGAACGGACAGTAAATAAGATTTTTCAGCGGCGAAGTATTTTTCCCATGTGTCAGGCTTATCGGTGCGTTTAGCGGTGCGAAAAAGTCGCTTCTTTTTTGTTTTCCAGTTTCTTTAATTGCCGTGAAAACCATGGTTGATTGCGGTTAGTGCGAAAGGTAATCTTCGGGATAAACATATCGGAGAGGAGATTTACTTTGTTTTTGAAGATCAACCAGTTGTCATGAACGGAGCGTGTGTAAAATGTAGATTCGTACTGGTTAAAAAAGTTGCCGAGATCCTCAGATATTGCACTATAGTTGCCCTTATCATAAAGAACAATTGTTTTATTAGTCATCTGTTTTTGGGTCGAGGTAAATGAAAATAGAGCATGAATGACTTTATGATCGCTAATTTCAGGAATGTAACTAATATATGATAGGTTCTAGGGGCTATTGGTTAATATCAGGTCGAGAATATTTGCTGATCCTCGTGAGACACGGGTTGGTTGGGAGACTAATTGTGTGAGGTTAAAGTTAAGACACATCGAGGAAGTTTCTCGCCTCTGCATGACATGATAATGCAGAATTAGTTATGTTTTACCAGTCAATGTCCGGGAAGTTAAAATCACCAAAAAGAAGAATGTGGGCATTTGGATAAATGGAAGTAAGTTTTTGAATGGTGTCGTTCAGATGACGTGGAAAGTTTGGATCCGCTGGTGGGGGGCCTATAGTAGACGCCAAGTAGGACTGTTAGGGTATGAGTACGACAAATGAGCCAGAGGGATTCGGTATCGCAATCGGTGTTAATAACAGCGCAAGGTATGCCATGATGAATTGCGACAAGTACTCCCCCCCCCCCCCCCGCGAGCATTTTCGGTCGTTTCGGTACACGTGGAAGTCTTTCAAATCAGTTAAGACTTCCGCATCCGTTACGTCACTGTTAAGCCATGTTTCTGTTAGTACGAGTATGTTGCTGTTGGATGCCGAGATAACGTTGGATCTATAATTGTCCGTAGCCGCCTTGGTACACGGCGTACCACTAAATTTGTGGTGCCAATGATTCGATGATGCTCTAGCCTAAACGCTGACAAAGTATCAAATAACCGTTTCAGGGTCCCTTTAAGAATTACGTCGCCAATACTACAATATAAGCATGGAAACCGTAACACAACAACCGATTAATTAAAACGGAATGGTCGACACTGTTATATGCTCTACATATCTCTAAGGCAACTAAAGCCGCATTCTGCTTTTTATGCCGGGCAATGTGAATTCGACTTTCTAGGTCTAAATGTGCGTGCCATATTCAATACCCAGATCTAAATATAATTTGACAACGGCTCAACATTTGTTTAGCATTAGTAAATTTTATTATTCGACCATGGAGGACCCGTTTGATGAGTTTCACTGCATTTGGTGTTAACGCGATGGGTCTTATGTTGCCGCGATTTTAGCCGGCCCCTTGCTTTTTAAGCAACGGTATAATTTTGGCAATCTTCCATTCATACAGTACCATGCGTTCCTGTTGGAGTAATTTATAAGACTTAAAAGATCATTGGGGTACTCCTGGTGTGATATCTTTAGCATTCTGTTTGTAATTCCGTCAGGTCCAGGTGCTTTCGGGATTTATAAAATTGAGGATGCATTTTTACCAAATTTTCATTTCCACCGCTGAAGACTCTCTTAATATTAGAGCGCAAGCAGTCCATTAACATTTTTCAATTATCCACTGTTTTTTTTTTCTTTTCTCTCAAGTGATTTTATTGGTCATGGGATTTAATGTATACAGCACTATTGCTTCTCGCCGCTGCTTCGTCGTGGTTGTGGTCTTCTTTCTTCTTGTTCTCCGCAATGATTTCCGCAATGAGTTCTCCTTTCTCGTCCTTGGCATCCGTTCCCTAACAAACCCTTCCGGCCTTATTTTGACGCCCGATGGTCCTATTCCATATCCTTTTTATTTACTTTTTTGATATTCCTCCTTCGTCGTTGGTCGGCTCGCCTGATTCCATCGATGCTTTTTCTCCTTGTCTATCTTTCCAACTGTGTCCGACTCTTTATCGCTGCTCTCCGCGTCCTGTCTTTCAGCGTCCTTGGTCTCACTGTCCTTGTCAATGTTTGAATTAGAGGCTGGGTCATGGCTAGTTGGTATAGTGACATTTTAAAAGCGGTGAGTGCACAAAAACGAGGACAGTGTGTGTTGTTTTTTTAAAGACGATAGTATTTCTTGGGATACTTCAACGCAGAAATTTTGGTGTGTCTGTGTTTCTGTGGGTCTGTCTGTCGAACGATTCAGCCGCACGGCCAAGCTTTAACCACTTGCTGAAACTCCAGTCATCTTGAACTGGTGTTTGCATTCATACTTGTGAATATTTTCGATCAAAAAGCAAATATTTCGCCTATCTGCGGCGCAACATCAATACGTAAGTATCAGGTCATGTGTTCCTTTATTAGAAGATACATAGATACGTAATTCTAAAGAGTTTAGTGTCTCTTAGGCTGCGCTGAAAATGCGACGCTGTGCAGGAACTGCGACGCTATGCACGAAAAAGCCCTCTGCACCATATCTCACGCAGCGCCGCCTCTATTTTATTAATGACAGCCAGATGCGGCCGATTCAACATAGAGTAGGCGCTCTCTGAGGCAAGGCGAAACATAGCAGTACGGCCGGCACAAGACTGTCGTCTTTCGATGAAATTTGCAGCGAAGCACGCGGATACACGGCCTATTTTTTCATTGTGCTTGTTTTCGTGCAGTCACCGCATTACAAATGTCCTTGTCAGTGTCCTCGCCATCGACGGCATCCATTTGGTTGGCAGTCTCGATAACCTTTTCATGGCCCGTGGGCGTCTCAAAGCTCCTGCCATCTCTCTTGAACCGATTGGACACCTTTCCTTCCCTGCTTTCGCTCCTATTGTCCTCTGCCAGCCACTTTTGTTGTCGCTCGTTGTTTTCGTCTTTGTCGCGCTTGGCGGTAATGTCAGCCACGACCGGCGCCTTCCAGCAGCCCTGGATGTGTTCTGGGTTGCGAGCTCTCTTTGCAGCCCATCATGACCACGCAGCCCGGATGATGGTCCCCCCCAAGCGCAGCTGAAACGCGATGCAACGCCCCCCTCCCCTCCTCGTTCCCAAGCGTATTTCTTCCCGGAACACTACCGGGCTCTTCGTTGCTGGCTAGTGGAGCATCGGAGCCCGGTCATGGTTTGGGACCTGCACAATTCTAGAAGACATCGAATGGTTTAGTACCCACAAATGCCTGGGAGACCTCAAATATGGAGATTTGCTCCCTTGTCTGCTGCATTTCCCAGCACCTTCGTTTGATGCACCAGCTCCCAAGAATTTACCGCCGGTGGGGGGCGTCGTCAGAACGCGCTGCTGCGGGCTAGCGCGATCACCTCTTCAGTGGTAGCGGCAGCGTGGCGATCCCAGTCGGAGCGACGCCGTAGATGGGAAATACAAGAGGTGATGACGAAGTGCGCGCGTGGTGTGTGGCCTGTATCGTGGGGCTTGGCAGCACGTTGGCGGATGCTCCTGGGTGTCGCAACCACGCCTGGCATGAAGTAACGGTGATGGACGGGACCGAGGAGCCGCGCTATTCTCTCAAAACCAAAAAGCGTACCCTCCAGGTATACAAAGAGACGTAACATCATAACGTAACTCCAGAGGGATTAGGAAATGACGGTTTACTTGAGATACTTCAGTATATAACCTTTTGTTTCATTATGCAGATTGTGGCCATCGAGATGAAGGTTTTCCTCGTTTTCATGACTTACACGGTGTGTATTCTTTCCTTCTTTGAACTTTATCTCTTCACCGCCTGATAACAGTAGGACTGTAATCTAGACTACGATGAAGTGACCCGCATCCCAGCTAGCACAAAAGCGATATAAAACTGATACGAAGCGGATTGGCCAATCTCAAACGGACGTCTTCTAACGGGTGCTTCAAATCCGTTCATGCCACTCTAGCGGTCGTATATCTCCGCTGAAGTGCGGCCTGTAGAACATTTGTAGAGGTTCTACAATCCGTCTTTTAAAAAGCAACAAAAATCTGTTCTTCTAAGGAGATACTCGACGACCACCGCCGAGCTTGAAAAGTAGGGAGAGAAACCTTCTACAATCCAGATTTTAATGTCCGTTTTCTTTTTCTTTTTATGCCGCTTCTCACTCATCTTGTTTTCCTTTCTCATGCTCCTAGTTTTGTCGTTTCCTTCTGCCGGCAGGTCATTCGCACTTAAATGATGTGGGAGACACAAGTACGGCGAGAATATTTTTATTATAACACAAGTGAAATTACAAGAAGGGCCATGAAAGACACGCGAGTCTCGTGGGACCACTGTTCGCAGCAGGAAAAGGATAGCAGAGCTGCCTCGATTTATACATACTGTAATGAGCTCGTATGTATAGTCTATTGTACAAAATGATACGACTCGAGGAGCAAGGGAGAATGAACTTATATTTAAGCTTACTGGCTAGAGAGGTTTATCTCATATTTCGTGCACAGCTGTTTCTTCACACGCACTAAATGCGCAAAAGCGAAAATCAACGAGAAATCAGTTGCACAAGCGCTGCCCCCCATAATTTTATGTATTTTTTATTTATTTAGAAACACTGTTAACCCTCTATGGAGGGTCATTATAGGGAGGTACGACACTCTGTACAAATAAATTAGGCACATAAATGATACATCTTACAACAATACCTTAAGCATACAATTATACAAATTTATAAAAGCTCTCTAACATCCAAACGAAAAGATACATTTCTACTCCGTTCGCATGAATCTTTACATTAGGTCACATAAATGTACATCAAGTAAGGGCATCAATTTATTAATATCCATTGCATTGAGTACATCACTCGGCAACCCATTCCATTCCTCGATTACATCAGTGAAGAAAGAATAACGGTACATCTTCGTTCGCGCAAAGTAAGATTGCAGCGCTCGTGAGTGGTTTGCCCTCTCGCTTCGTTTCCCAGGTTGTTGCAAGTAGTCGTTTCTGTTAATTTTAAACTCACCTTCCATTAATTGAACAAGAAACTTTATTCTGTTTTGAAGTCGCCGTTTGTGCAAAGTCTCCAAATCACAAAATTGTAGCATTTCTGTGACTGAGTCATTCTTCTTATATTTTGAACATAAAAAGCGAGCCGCAAGCCGTTCTATTCGTTCTAGTTTATTTACCAACACTTTCTGGTGAGGACTCCAGAAAATACTGGCATATTCAAGTATCGGTCGTATAAACGTTTTATAAGCAAGATGTTTTACGTCCACACTTCCACCCTGCAGTTTGTTTCGTATTATGTATAACTTCTGTAAAGCCCTCGCGAAAACGTTATCAATATGAGTTTGCCACCTTAGGTTATGCGTAATTGTGAGACCTAGGTACTTAAACGCATTCACTGTCAACAAGGTATGAGTCCCGATACAATATTCGAATGGAATTATGGCTTTTTTCCTAGGAGTGTAGGAAACGGTTGACTTCGAATAATTGATTTCCATTCCCAAAGCTTCACACCATAAGTGTAATTCCTGCAGGCATTGGGCAATGTTCAAATGGTCGTTCCCATTGATCACGCGCATAAATTAAACAATCATCAGCAAACAGTTTGAGCTTTACAGGAGGTTTTGCTATATCTGAGATATCGTGGACATATATAAAAAATAACAAGGGCCCAAGAACCGAGCCCTGTGGTACTCCAGAAAACACTTCTAGCGAACTAGACATAGAGTTCTCATATTTCACGAATTGCTTCCTGTCATTTAGGTACGCTTTAATCCAACGAAGCAGAATTTGGCTAAGTCCAGCACAGCGAAGTTTATACAGTAATCTGTCGTGAGACACCTTATCGAAGGCCTTAGCGAAATCTACGCAGATGACATCAATTTGTTCATGCATATCTAAAGCTGTCGCAAAGTCATGCACCGTTTCAATAAGCTGTGTTGTAGTTGAGACTTTACTCCTGAAGTCATGCTGAGAAGGATCTATTCCAATTTGACAGAACATTATCACAGAACTGAGAAATAAAGCAAAATACAGAGCAAAGGCAGCAATTTTGATGCAATGCATCAGTTCCACGAGAACAAGCTTATAAATAATGGCAGTGGAAACCCAGCTATGTACAGACATTAAACAAATGAACAATGGCAAAGGTTCAAATCAGGTGCTTATTTAAGTGACAGATGCCTAAATGCATGCCCGAGCTACACAAATAATGGCAGTAAAGCGCTTGTCTTAACCTTTAACAGAAGAAATCTTGCACAGCTTAAAGTCAGGTACACAGTTAAGCGAGCACAGATATGTCCACCACCTCGCTAGCGCTCCTTGTAGATGACGTCACGTGAATACCTCGTAATGAATGACACATAGCATCTACGACAAATTACAAGGCGCGCCGACGGCTGGCCGAAACGGCTCACCAGGGCGCCCCGCGGTGCAATTTGTTCACGTTGCCAAAACACACAGACACTAACAGAATTTCACAAAACTGCTTCACACAACCCATTAGGTCACATAACTTGTTAACGTTGTGCGACCTTTTGTTTGCAGAAAAGTCTCCGAGGAAAAGAGAAAAACTAGAATGTTTTGGCATCGCATCTTTATTCGTACGAAAAACAGCAAACAGCTCCATCAAGAGAGAAGTCATAACTTGGTGTAGCGCTTGTTTCTAAACATCTAGGGTAACTACAACCTGCAAAAAATAGGATAAAAGAAAATTTTGTTATATGCATTGTAACCTTAGTGACGACAGCGTGAAAAGGCGAAAATTCGATAACACTGTACGGCGACAGAGAAGCGAGCATGTAATAATTACCTAGGCGTGAGCGATGCGCTAGAGAACTTTTCGATTCTGCATGAGGTGCCGGGTTTAAAGAGAAAGGAGGAGGTCAACAGAGAAGCGAAAATATAAGCCACAAGTTCCAACACGCGGGTCGAGATAGTCAAGGCAAAGTGTCATCGCAACACTGAGAAAAAATACCGAACTCCTCCCCTTGAAACGCGCCTTTCACTATCATGGCCCTGAGAAATTCGCAAGTAATTGAAAAGCACATCCAGACCTTCGTCATATGCATATCTGTGCGAGAAACGACGAAGCAGTACATTGTCATTATGAAGGTTCTCTTATCCTCAAATTTGTGGCAGTGACACGAGAAAGCACGTGACACATACGCGGAACTTCAAATTTCTTACGTGGCACACGCAGCTAAAACTAATTTATATCTTGAAACTAGCTCCATCAAGCGGCCAATAACGATTATATACCGTCAGTTTACTGAAATCGGGTCAAGTAATAAAAATAGTTTCGTTCATGTGCGTTGAAACATGAACGATAACTATAGTTGAAGCAGTTAGTCACTGCAATGAAGCAGTTAGTCGCTGCAATGAAGCAGTTAGTCGCTGCTGAACCATGTCGCACAAGCAATTCATGACACAACGTAACCCGTTTAATTTTGATTATTATTTTATTGCACTTTGGGAACGAAAATTAACTTACCTTCAGCTATGAAAGTACCCTGTGGTTTATACCGAATCCGTAAATCCAGAGAAAAGTAATCGCACATCAAGGTGTCGTGTCCATCTCTCCAGTGTAGAAGACAGGAAGTTCTGAGAGCACTCCACTCGCAAGACGAGGGGTCTTTCCGTTGGGAATCTAACGGCACTAGGCCTAACCGTCAGTCAGCGTAACAGTCACTCCCCAGAAACGTACTTGCATTCGATCGGGCCCATAAGTTGTACATGCAGTGAAGTACAGCTTCTTCATAGATGCGTCCATAGTCTTAAGAATTACAACATAAGCACAAAATAGCGCAAAACGGAACAAAACTGACGCGTGCGACCGCACACGCTAAATCGAAGAGCTTAACTGACATTGCAGAAGCCGAAGCAGCCGCCCGTATGGATACAAGATCAACGCTAAAGAGCTCGGGAGGAATCAAGTTGGATGGTTATCGCTGCCAGTAAATTACGTAAAGTTTTGGAAGCCCTCATGATTGCTGACACCACCCCACGCCTTTATCATTTCGCACGTTACTTTCTTTATCGCAATGAGAGATGGCGTGCGCAGGCTCGAGTTAAAATTTCAATTCAAGGTGGTCTATGCATGTCCGTGCACGCATTGACCAATCACGCGTGATCTGCTGCTGGGCGAAAAAAACGGTCTTTAAAAATTCGGCTTATAGCGGTACTTAAAGTTCCAATTATATTCTTATTGATGTCGACTTCTTATATCCGTATTGCTCACTGCTAAGAAGATATCTCGTAAACAACACAAATTATAAAGAAGACGACGCTTGTAAGCATCTATAAAAATCTGTCTTATAGCAGGATTTTTTGTCTTGATAATATCCGTCCTGAAGTTGACTTCTTTAATCCGGCGTGCAGACAGTTTAGACGCTATATCCCTTAATAAGACAGATTATACCTCTTTTGTGCTAGCTGAGATGTTATATTGGTGTAGAGATACGTTTCTTCAATAGTCCTAAATTGGGAGAAGGAGAGAGAAACGAAGCGGAAAGGCAGCGAGGTCAACGAGGTGCGGGCTCGGTTGGCCACTCTATACGTTGGATAGGGGAAAGGAAAGGAAAATAATTGATGAGATAAAGAATAAAGAAAAAGAGGAACCAAAATACGACACGAACATTTAGAGTGCATGCCCACAGCACGCTTGTTCAAGTCGCGTAGGGTCAATAAAAAAAACAAAAAACAAAAACAAGAGCTTGAGGAAAGCGAGAGGCAGAAGTTCTAGATTCTTCCTTATGTGCAGAAGATCTTGCACGGCTTGAAGAGAGTGGGAAGGAAATTTCATATGTATATTGCCTTTTCTGCGCCATGTGAATTGTCCCGTCTGTGCATATTAACGAACAACAAAAACTTTCGAAGGAAAGGAGGCTGCGGAATCACTCGCAGAACTCAGTATGTGCCTTGTAAAGCAGCAGTTATCTGCGACATCCCACTCAGCTGCACTCAGCTGCGGTTAGGCTGCATCGATAAGCGTCTTCAGGAGCACAGTAATTATTTGTGTCCACACGGTGGGATGCAGCTGCCTAGGTATTGCCAATGGTGTAAAGCGAAAGGAAACGAAAATGGCATGCCGCTTTTCACGCAGGCCAAGATCGATGACCGAGCAAGTGACAAAACAGCAAGTGAAATAATCGCAGCATTGCATGTAACGCGATACGGGCCTGATAAGCGTCAGTAGGCGATCTTTGCACCTGTACAAGAAAAAAAATCACAGCATATCCACGGAGTGAATGATGATGAGTGGGCGAAGCTGCGGAGGTTCATCGGTAAACCGTGAATCTTCCGCGAATTCTGCGCAGTACATCATCAACGACGTGAGATCGGGCACGTTTATACTAAAGGGTCGCTGAGAGTCATGGCAACTTGCAGCTCACTTTAATTTTACATGTACGCTGTGAATTTTTTTTTATTATTTAATCACGCACAGGAGACATCTCACACAGGCACTGGCTTGGAGGTCGAAATCCAGTGCCTATATATACGCGGTGGTCAGTGAACGGTTCTGCAGCGCGAGCAGTCGGTTTTTTCAATCAAGACGCTGCCGCGACGCTGCCTCGCGAGGCTGCCTGCGTCGGCGCCGCGAGGCAAGATAGAGGGGGGGGGGGACCATAGGAGAGGAGAAAGAGGGGGGAAGCGTAGGAGAGGAGAGGGCGATACATATCACGTACCGTCACAGCGCATTGTCTTATTATAACAGCGCCATCTATCATCTTTAATCATCAACGTATACGAAAAACCACTGACGCCATCTAGTGTATTGTCACGTGGTCGTGACGTCGACGAAGGCAGAAGTCGGTAGGTCCAAAATGAAACTATTAGGCCGAACTTGTGGCCGGTAAACAGAAAGTCAGATTACAGCAATACACACTGCACTGATAGCGGCGAACAGAGCGTCGGCCGTCGATCAACTCCTCATCGTTGGAACGCGCCGGCTTTTATAAATCACGCGTCGAACATTCTATTCTTATCACTGGTCGTCGCACAAGCTCTGGAATAATCTTGAGTTGCAATAGGGTACGCATTTGGGCTGGTTGGTTCATGATTTCCAGTATAAAACAGCGCTAAAAGACGGGACGAAGAAAGGATTCAATTTTTCTGTCAAAGTACTATGATGAACGCGCGCGCCTCATCTCCGAAGCTTATCACATTTATAACGGCGGCGAGGCATGTGTTAGCCTACCGTCGATTTCCCTCCTTCCGAAGGAGATAACATTTCTGTCCAATTGAGTATTTTTGTCGCCTCTGCGCAGGCTGATCATCGATTTCTTTCTGTTGTTCTTGCGATTGTGGTGGAGCATATATATGCGGACTGGTTGAATAAAACACATTTGGTTGTTAGTCAGCGCCGTGGTTTGTGTCCTTTCTTCGTCCCGTCTTTTAGCGCTGTTTTATACTGGTAATCTTGAGTGTTCGGGTGCTGTGGGAAATGTTAACAGAACGATCTACAACGAACGTGAAGCTTCTCGAACACTCAGGCGCGATCCGCGCCGAGCATTGCTCACAGTCTTTGTCGGTTTAAACAGGGCACAACAAAATAACACGCGTGGCAGTGCCCCCCTCTGAAAAAGCATCGCCCCGATGCTTAAAACAGAACATGGAAAAAAAATGCATGTAACAATAAATAACAACAATAAAGCAAGAAAAAGAGTCCGCAGGTCCCTTAACGCGCATGGAACGGTTTAAGGCGCACCACATGCACGACCTCGGGACGTGCCCGACGTCGCTGAGTGTTCGAGATGCCATCCGGGACAACCTCGTAGTCGAGTGCGCCAATACGTCGAAGCACCCTATACGGTCCGAAGTATCGTCGCAGAAGTTTTTCACTCAGTCCACGTCGTCGTATCGGTGTCCAGACACAGACACGGTCACCGGGCTGGTATTCTGCATGTCGTCGTCGAAGGTTGTAGCGATGGCTGTCAGTCTTTTGTGGGCACTGGATGCGTAGACGGGCTAGTTGCCGGGCTTCTTCGGCGCACTGGAGGTACACGGCGACGTCAATGTTTTCCTCATCGGTGACGTTGGGTAACATGGCATCGAGCGTCGTTGCCGGGCTGCTTCCGTAGACCAACTTCTATGGCGTCACCTGCGTCGTTTCTTGGACGGCCGTATTGTATGCGAAGGTCACGTATGGAAGGATTTCATCCCACGTCTTGTGCTCGACGTCGGCGTACATGGCCAGCATGTCGGCGATGGTCTTGTTGAGACGCTCGGTGAGGCCATTGGTCTGTGGGTGGTAGGCGGTGGTCCGGCGGTGGCTTGTGTGGCTGTACCTCAAGATCGCTTGAGTTAACTCGTTGTAAACGCCGTGCCTCTGTCGGTAATTAGGACCTCTGGGGCGCCATGACGCAGGATGATGACATCAACGAAGAACTTTGCTACCTCGGCGGCGCTGCCTTTGGGTAGGGCCCTTGTTTCGGCGTAGCGGGTGAGATAGTCGTTAGCTACGACGATCCACTTGTTTCCGACAGCCGACGTCGGGAACGGCCCCAGCAAGTCCATGCCGATTTGCTGGAATGGTCGGCGAGGTGGTTCGATGGGCTGCAAAAGTCCCGCTGGCCTTGTCGGCGGTGTCTTGCGTCGCTGACAGTCCCGGCATGTCCTCACGTAACGGGTGACGTCGGCGGTGAGGCGGGGCCAGAAGTACTTTTCTTGTAATCTCACGAGCGTGCGGGAAAAAACGAGGTGGCCAGCCGTCGGGTCGTCGTGCAGGGCTTGCAGAATTTCTGGTCGCAGTGCCGAAGGTACAACGGTAAGGTAGCTGGCTCGGGCCGGAAAGAAGTCGTTCTTTACGAGGATGTTGTTTTTCAACAAAAACGATACCAATCCTCGTCTGAATACTTTCGGGACAACGATGGTCCTGCCCTCCAGGTATTCCACTAGATCCCTCAGTTCCGGGTCGGCTCGCTAGCTGGTGTTCGGCGAAGTCGTCGGCACTTATGGCTCCCAAGAAGCTGTCATCATCCTGGTCGTCGGGCGGTGCTGGGTCGACGGGGGCACGGACAGGCAGTCGGCGTCGGAGTGTTTCCTTCCGGACTTTTACACGACGGTAATGTCGAATTCTTGAAGTCTTAGGCTCCACCGTGCGAGGCGACCTGAAGGGTCCTTCAAGTTAGCTAGCCAACACAAGGCGTGGTGGTCGCTCACAACTTTGAAAGGCCTGCCGTAGAGGTAGGGGCGAAACTTAGATGTTGCCCAGATGATGGCAAGGCACTTCTTTTCCGTTGTAGAATATTTGACTTCCGCCTTGGATAGCGACCGGCTAGCATAACTGATGACCCTTTCCAGTCCATCAGACCTCTGCACAAGCACTGCGCCGAGTGCAACACTGCTTGCGTCGGTGTGTACTTCTGTTTCTGTGTATTCGTCGAAATGCGCAAGTATTGGTGGCGTCTGTAGGCGTCGTTTAAGTTCGTGAAATGCTTGGACTTGCGCAGTTTCCCACTTGAATTCCACGTCGGCTTTCGTGAGGTGAGTTGGCGACTCGGCGATACGTGAAAATTCCTTGACGAAGCGTCTGTAGTAGGCGCACAAGCCGAGAAATCGGCGCACGGCCTTTTTGTCAGTAGGCGGCGGGAAGGCGGCGACAGCAGCTGTTTTTCGCGGGTCCGGGCGAATTCCAGACTTGCTGATAACGTGGCCCAAGAACAAGAGCTCTTAGTACGCGAAGCGGCACTTCTCTGGCTTCAGGGTGAGTCCGGATTTCTTGATTGCTTGAAGTACCGCTTCAATGCGCCGGAGGTGTTCGTCGAAGTTTGAGGCAAACACAACGACGTCGTCCAAGTGCACGAGGCACGTCTGCCACTTCAAGCCGGCCAACGCCGTATCCATAACGCGTTGGAAAGTCGCAGGAGCCGAGCAAATGCCAAAGGGCATGACCTTGAACTCGAACAGGCCATCTGGTGTCATAAAGGCAGTCTTTTCTCGATCTCTCTCGTCGACTTCGATTTGCCAGTAGCCGGTCTTGAGGTCCATCGACGAAAAGTACTTCGCGTTGTGGAGTCGATTCAGGGTGTCGTCTATCCGTGGGAGAGGGTACACGTCTTTCTTTGTAATCTTGTTCAGGCGACGATAATCGACGCAGAAACGAAGGGTTCCGTCCTTCTTCTTCACTAATACCACGGGTGACGCCCACGGACTTCTGGACGGCTGAATGATATCGTCGCGTAGCTTTTCGTCAACTTGTTTCTTCACGGCCTCGCGTCCTCGCGTCGACACTCTGTACGGGCTCTGACGGACTGGTCGGGCACTTTCTTCTGTTATGATGCGATGTTTCGCGACTGGGGTCTGTCGAATTCTTGACGACGCCGAGAAGCAGTCCTTGAATTGCAGGAGCAGTGCTTTGAGCTCGTCTTGTTTGGCCTTCGGAAGGCTCGGGTTTACGTCGAATTCTGGTTCGGGACCACGATTCCTCGCAGCAGGTTCGGCAGCATCGAAGAGGGCGAAAGCGTTGCTGGCGGCCACG
Organism: Rhipicephalus appendiculatus; assembly: GCA_030522465.1. Taxonomy (NCBI): domain Eukaryota; kingdom Metazoa; phylum Arthropoda; class Arachnida; order Ixodida; family Ixodidae; genus Rhipicephalus; species Rhipicephalus appendiculatus. Next base: position 20,476 of record JALIZH010005365.1, on the reverse strand, counting down.
CATTCGTCGATGTAGGCGACCGTCGTACCAATGTTGAGGTGCCTATATTCGTGGCTGAAGTTTGTCAGCATTACCTTTGCTTTACCGACACGCAGCTCAGCTATACCTCTTGCGACGCAAATTTGACGGTTCAGGAGTAGGTGCTGATCGCCCTCATTGACACCTTGAAGGTTGGCGGGTTTTTCGGTACAGACGGAAATAATGACGCTGGAGAGCGGAGGCACAGTCACCTGCTCTTCTATCACATTCAACGCGTGGTTCCCTGGCGCCGCGTCGGGCAGGAGCGCTTTTTCTGAGGTTAGTGTTATCGACTCAGACCTCAGGTCGATGACGGCACCGTGGTCACTTAGGAAGTCCATCCCAAGTATCACATCCCTGGAGCAGTGTTGTAGGCCTACAAAGCTCACAGGATAAGTCCGGTTATTGATGGTGACTCTCGCAGTGCAAACTCCAATTGACGTTATCAGGTGGCCTCCAGCTGTCCGGATTTCGGGTCCACTCTACGCGGTCTTTACTTTCTTCAGCTTGCCGGCGAATGGCCCGCTGACGACGGAATAGTCGGCCCCAGTGTCGACGAGAGCGGTGACGTTGGGGCCGTCGATGAGAACGTCGAGGTCGCTAGTCCGCCGCCTTGCGTTCCGGTTAGGTCGCGGCGTCGGATCACGGCTGCGTCGATTTGTTGCGCTGCTGCCATGCTGCGTCGTCAGGTCTTCCTCGATCCGCGTCGTTTCGTCAGCAGGGCTCTGTCTGCTTCGGGTCGTGTTCAGCAGGTTTCGTCGCGGCAGCGTCGTCGGCGTCAGCGGAGGATCTTCGGTAGTTCGACGTACAGCAACCGCACCTCCATCGGTTGCTGCCCTTAGTTTTCCGGGTAAGGACTCGGAGATCGGCCCCGAGCCGGGCTGGTGAACTGCCTACGATGCGATGAGGTGTAACGGCCTGGCGACGGCGAACGGGAGCGTCGTCGGGGTGTCCACTGCGCTCCTGCGAGGTAGTCGGCAATGTCTTGTGGTCGTTCACCCCGCTGTGGATGAGGCGCGTTGACGGCGAAACCGCGTAGCCCCATCTGTCGGTACTGGCAACGGCGGTAGGTGTGGCCGGCCTCACCGCAGTGGTAGCAGAGTGGACGGTGGTCAGGGCCGCGCCAAACGTCGGTCTTCCTCGGAGCACAGCGCTGACTGGTAGGGGGGAGGTATGGCGTCGGTGGCGGTGGCGGCGGAAGTGCGGTGGTGCAGCGTCCTGACGCGGCCTTGGAGGAGCGTTGCGGCAGACTGCAGCGGCGTAGCTCATAGCTTCCGGCTGAGGCTGTGGTGCTTCGGGAATTCCTAGTGATTGCCGAACTTCCTCGCACACAATGTCGGCGATCGAATCCACTTGGGGCTGCGGCGAGGGTAACAGCTTGCGCAGCTCCTCCCGCACGATCGCTCGGATAGTCTCACGCAGGTCGTCGGTGCTGAGGGCATGAGCTTCGGCGTAGTTCGTTGTTGAAGAGCGGTGGTCGTACTGTCTTGTGCGCATCTCAAGTGCTTTTTCGATTGCCGTGGCCTCAGTAAGGAATTCGTCGACAGTCTTGGGCGGGTTGCGGACAAGTCCCGCAAACAGCTCTTGCTTAACACCTCGCAACAGGAACCGGAGCTTTTTCTCCTCAGCCATGGCGCGGTCGGCGTGCCGCAGCAGTCTCGTCATCTCTTCCGTGAAGAGCGCCACGGTTTCATTTGGCAGCTGCATACGTGTTTCCAGCAGAGCTTCGGCTCTCTCCTTGCGGACGACGTTTGTGAAGCTGTCCAGGAATGCGGCGCGAAAAAGGTCCCAGGTTGTGAGTGTGGCTTCTCGGTTCTCGAACCATGTCCGAGCGGAATCTTCCAGGGCGAAATAAACGTGGCGCAACTTGTCATCGTCGGTCCAGTTATTGAAAAGGGCGACGCGGTCGAACTTTTCGAGCCAGCTCTCCGGGTCTTCGAGTGATGAGGCCCGGAAGGTGGGTGGCTCCCTGGGTTGATGTAGCCGGATCGTTGTAGGGGCCGCTGGGGCGGTCATCGTTCCGGTCGAGGTCGATGTCGTGGTCTTGGGCTGCCTGGTGGTTTCGGGAAGTGGCCCGTACTCCGGCTGGAGTCCCTTCTGCCTGCGGCTAGTTCGAGGATCGGGGCGTTCTTTGGCGTCGGCTTCTTCGTGGCTTGGGCCCGGGTCAGTGCTCCGTGGGGGGCGTCCGGATCATGAACGAAGCAGCAACTCCACCAGATGTCACGTGGTCGTGACGTCGACGAAGACAGAAGTCGGTATGTACAAAATGAAACTTTATTAGGCCGAACTTGTGGCCGGTAAACAGGAAGTCAGATTACAGCAATACACAATGCACTGATAGCGGCGAACAGAGCGTCGGCCGTCGATCAACTGCTCATCGTTGGAACGCGCCGGCTTTTATAAATCACGCGTCGAACATTCTAGCCTTATCACTGGTCGTCGCACGAGCTCTGGAATAATCTTGAGTGTTCGGGTGCTGTGCGAAATGTTAAGAGAACGATCTACAACGAACGTGAAGCTTCTCGAAGACGCAGGCGCGATCTGCGCCGAGCATTGCTCACAGTCTTTGTCGGTTTAAACAGGGCACATCAAAATAACGCGCGTGGCAATATCGTCACCCAACTGCAGTTTGCATGCATCTCCATGGGACAGCGCCATATATTGTATGCTAAGGGAGACGCTACTGCCTACTCAGGATGCATCGACAACCGAGAACCGCCCAGGTGATGCCATGAGGAGCTTCGCCCCTAAAGAAAAATCGACGCCATCTCCACGAAGTAAATGCCGATGAGCGGGGCGAAGCTCCAACGCTTATAGGTAAAACTGTGAAACATTCGCCCACATATCATATAAATATTTGAGACGTTGTTATAGGGTGATTGTATATACACCTATGTAGACAATATATATAGAAAGTTGTTCCCAATGAGCTCTGGGACCCGTTTTGCTTTGAAAATTACAGCATTGTGGTCAGTGAAGTACGTGGCGAGGGGATCTTGACTTATGAGATGTAGTGGAAAGTTGGCGAAGGCAATGCGGATGCAGGTCCCTCTGATGGAGGTGGGACGCTTGTGGTCGTACGAGCTACACGAGAGATCGTAGCGGGACATCATATGTGGGACTCCACGTCGAAGTCTCCGACGAGACCGTGTTCGGTACGCCACTCATGAAGGCCATGTCTCGATAGAGTGCGCCGTCCAAGAACGCTCGTCCTCCAGTCTCGAGATCCTGCCGCGTGAATGCACTGGTGGTGGCGTTCGTGCGTAACGCCATATTCCTCTCAGAAATGTAGTGTCTCATGACTTTCATGGCCATGTACAACACGTGCTCCAGCCCAACTCCGCGGCAATCAGTCCGCCTGATCTCACTGCTAGTCTTTGTGAAGGGCGTAGGTTGAGGGCCCGTGATTTTACGAGGTACGCCTAGGTAGATTTGTGGAAACGAGAGTTCTTCTGCGTGCTCGTCAAAGAGCAGCGAGATCGGTGTTTGACCTTCTCCGGGTGCCAGGTGGTGACTGTACGTGCCTGCCATTAACCCTTGTTCTTCGGTGACGTCATCTTTTTTCTTCTTCGAAAGACCGCTGCCGTCGTCGTCAATCACCATGGTGTGACTCATTACATTGAGTGCAACGATAGCTTGCAAAGGGCCCTCGAGGTCCGTAACCTCAGGCGCCGGCTCGATGTCGTCGTCATGGGTAACCTTTCCATCGTGGCATTCTTCATCTTGGTCGAAACATCCGAAAAATTGGGGGGACCCTTAATCTTCGCCTTTAAGAGTTGAACGCGATAGCGACATCCTGTCCCGAGTGCCTACTTCAACCACTTAGTGCATACTTGCTATGCACCCATTAAGTGGTATTAAGGGAATAAGCGCAGTAAGGTATGTGCCGTTTGTAATGGGTGGCCGGCTTTAAACTACGAAATCGTTTTGATAGTCACATATTCTGATGCCCGATAACAATGTACGCTTGTACCACGCAATATTCCTGGGATATTACATGTTCTATTGCGACGCCTATATAAAGGACGCGTGCGTTTGCGAAGCATGAAAGTTATTTTCACTGCATTTCCAAGCAGATGAAGTTATTTTCACTGTATTTCCACGCAGAGGCATGGCTGTGTGGTAGAACACCTGCTTGCCACGCAGACGGCCCGGGTTCCATCCTCACTCGCACCTGAAAATTTTTATTATTTATTTTATTTGCATCTTTCTTGATTTTTCGGTCACGGACAAGATGATGCTTTTTCGCTCACAACCAACGAAGCCCGCGCCGACAGCGACGCCGCCGCTGGACTTTCTGCGAAACGAGCTCTTAAACGCTATCGCGTTAAAATCTTCATTTTTAGGTACTTGTAGAGTGGAGAAGTTTCGAGGTGTTTCAGCCAGGCCCAACACCCCACGGTGTTGGGCACGTTGATCGGTACATTGGCTGCCCGCCCCTTGATGCCGTACTGCCCGCTGCCGTGAGTCCAACGCCTGATGGTCATGAATAGTAGCCGTGGATCTATCAGGCCTTCTTCTACGGGGTTGAGAGCGGGCAGGTAATCAGGCTTAGGAGGATATCGGTACCCGTGCGTGACGCTCATAGTTGGGACTTTTCCAGCCACCGAAGAGTCTTTGCACGTGGAGCAAACGCGGTACTCACATGCAGTCGGTCAGCGGTGCCGATGACGTGGCGGCGACAGGAAACTCTTGCTGTAGAACGGAGATCACGGTAGCACGGGACTGCTCATTGCGGATGGAGGACATCGAGGTGAGGTTATTATCGAACCACAAGCGGTCGCATACCTTGCCACTGTGGCCGCAGGAGTGGTTTAGGAAGTCGCGCTTGAAGCCCGCGTTAGCTCCTCCAGTCTCGGGTGGCGACCACTTCAGGTGCTTGGCCGCTGCATCCAGAGCCCGTTCCGCTTCCAAGTTCGATTGTCGCCGCTTTCCTCTTCGGCCTCGCGGGCCCTCATCTCGGGGTCAGCTTGCCGGCGTTTACGCAATGCTCTTTCTTCTCTGGCCCTCAGCGCTGGCTCCGCTTGCCCTTTGAGTTATAGTACAGCTGCGAAGTGAAAGAAAGCACGCCAAAGCATGTGCAGGTGTGTGCCGCGCGTGGATGGATGGATAGATGCTATGAGCGTCCCCTTTATAACGGGGCGGTGACATGTCTGCCACCAGGCTCGAAAAAATTCCCCATCTCCCGCTGAAGGGAGCCATGTGTGGATGCGAAGCAGAGGGGGAGATGGTTAGCTTGAGCGGGAGAAACCTGGCCGCTCCCGTTTCGCGGCAGCGGCCCGAGCGCTCATCGTTGCGCTGCACAGGAGAGAGAATGAGGCGCGCGCGCTTCGTCATTTTCATACTGCGGAACTACCGTGCCGCCCCCCAGTGGAGCCTGCTGCAAGATGTCGTGCGAGCATAGCCAAATATGTTAGAGTCGGCACGTTGAGGGCTCCAAGGCAGCGAATATGCAGTTGCGTGACATCGTACAGTCTTCGAAAATCGCGGATGTCGTTGGCTGATGTCACGTGTGGAAGATTTCGCAGTGCCGTGAGATGGTGCTTAATAATTGTCGTTTTATCACCGAATCTTCCTTTCAACATAGCAATGGCGTCGGCATAGCAAGATTCGGTCGTGGGCAAACCCGCAATAGCTGTTGCCGCGTCACCAGACAGGAAGCTCTTCAGGTAGTAGAACTTAGTGGTTGGCGTCAGGTCTTTGTTCAGATGAATGAGCTGTTGAAATTGCTCCCAAAAGCCTGTCCACTGTGAGATGTCACCATTGAACTTTGGGATGTGCAGCTGGGGCAATCTGGGCGCCGTAGAGCTTGCGGGAGCCTCGTGTCTGGGAGTCGTTGCTTCTACTTTTACAGCACTGCTAGTTTGAGCATGGCCGTTCTGAGGTCGTTCCATTCGGGAGATTCGGCAACTTAGCTCGGCAAGCATGCTGATGGCTTCATCTCGATACTCCGCTATAGCTGTATACTCCTCTTCGATATGCTCTGTCGAGATGTACTGCTCATATTGCTCGTCTATCTGCGAAAGCTCGTCATTACTAGCGGTGAGTCGCTGCTTTACAGCTTCGAACTTCGCGACGTCGACGTTAGCGGAGTTGAGCAAGATTCGCGCTTCCTGAATAATCTTTGTCTTCTGCGCGCGCCGTGCAGATTGCTTGCCTTTCAGTCGATCCACCGGGAGAACAGAGCAGCTGGCTGATGTCGTACCAACCTCGATCATCGCATCCACGATCCGTCGAGTCCTCACCGCCTGCGACGCGAAGCGAGAGTAGAATCCTGTTCGCCGTGCGTAGAAGGAAGGCTTGTCCGCGCGTGGATTTTCGGCACCAACGCGAGGCGTCTCACAGTCCTGTGATGTACATCCAATTCCTGATTGCACCATTGGTCTTCGTGATCATTGAATGCCATGAATTCACATTTTGTTGCACTAAATCCTAGTCGTAGAGCCTCGCATTCCCTTCCGCATATATCTGCCAGCCGCTGTAAATCATCTTGACTTTCCTGAGTGGTGGAGCGCCATCTATCGGGCACCGTTTAAATTATAGCACAGCTGCCCCTCTAGCGGGACCAATCAGAAAGGCCTCGCGGGCAGAAAGAGAATGTGTCGGGTGATCGTTATGACGTGTAGTAGGTACATTCGAAGGGCTGTGCCGCGATGACTGAAAGGGAATGTTTCATCGGTGCTGTGCACGGACGGTGGTCCGCAGCACATGCAAGCAAGTTCAAGCAATGGAGTCAACCTGAGCGACACATACCACCGGTAGTGCGTGTTATTCTTTGCTTGCACCCACCACCTGCCTAGCCATTGCTAAGCAGCCACTCGTCCTCTCGTCCATGACTCTTGTGACTGTGGTGGTGGTTGACGGCCTTATTATACTACAGCGTTCTGGTTCGCATAGTGGGTGCTTCCCGACTTATGAAAGTTGCGGCGGCCGTATAGTGGATACCTTGCATAACTGGCATGTGCTGTGGACTGACGGGCGTATAATGGTTACCTTGCATATGCTGTGCCGTGATGGCAGCATCATCGTCATCTTGCTACGGCGGAGTAGTGCGATGGGGAGACGGGCCTCGTTCATAAGATGCTTCGCACCTTCATCGTAATCACCGTCATCGTCATGGCGTGTATTCGTTACCTTGCATGTGCTGTGCCGTGATGGCAGCGTCATCGTCGTCGGGCTACGCCAACGGCAAACAGAGCCCCGGCTAGAGGAGCTTCGCCTCTAAACGTGTACTTTCTTGATCGCTCAATTGTTATCAAAGTATTTATGGCTACGCTGAATGTTGCGCCTGCGCTTTGCTGTTCTGGGAAAGAGGTGTCGCCATAAAAAAATGCACCAACCTCCCCGAAGGGAATCGTGAGGAAATGCGAATGCATTTCTTGCGCCGATAGATTTCGCCTTCACCGACTTCTGCCATCGCCTTGAGAGGCGCCCAGCCAGCGAACGGTCGAGAGTGAGGCGCGAGCGGACGGGAGAGTGGGCCGCAGGGAGGAGAGAGAGCGAACGGCGAGAGAAGGAGCGGCGAAGCACTGCACCTACCCTCTCCTACACTCTCTCGCACCACATGCTCCGGTTGCTAGGGGCGAGGATAAGCGCGCGCGCCCGCAGCTGTTGCTATGGGAGAGGGAGTGAGAGCGGAGAGATAACACCTGCCGGCGCGCGGACGCCGCCGCGGACAACGCCAGACGCCTCACATAGCCCGACTAAGAAATGCATTCGCATTTAAAAAATTACACCATTTCCCGCTAAACGGGACCATGAGGCGATGCGAAGCAGCGCATGGGTCGAGTTAAAGTTCCGTTCATCACGAGCACCTTGCCCGATGTTAACGCGTCCTTGAAAGTGGAGCACACCATGCATTCACTGTAGTTGCTGTTACTCGTCCCGAACTCTTGTTGGAGCACGCCACACGCGTTTCATCGCCACGCCACGCGGGAGCACGTGGGTTCATCGCGCGTCTGCAGAATCTCGTTGACCGACACCATCATGTGATTGCTGAGAGAGTGTAAAGGGGAGAGGCCACAGCGTCTTACCCAGCCCCTTACACCGGCCCGAACGCGCTAGCGCGTGCCAGTGCGTTCTGACCAGGATACAACGCTTTGGTTCATCGCGCGTCTGCAGAATCCCGTTCCCCGACGCAATAAGCAATTGCGAAGGAGAGCAACGGAGCGAGTGCGCGCCGCAGTATATACGAGAAGCGTGAAAAGCTGGGCGGGTTGGTTCATGTTTTAGAATGAAGACAAGGACGAAAGAAGAAGACACAATCAAGCACACACCGGCGACGGTGTGTGCTTGATTGTGTCTTCTTTCGTCCTTGTCTTCAATTTCGCTGGTTTATTTTCGCTTCTAAAAGTATATACGAGCGCACATCTGCGCCGGAGAGAGCGAAATGGGAGAGGAGAAACGAAGTGGAGGCGCCGCTCACGCCACCCCCTCCACCCCACCTCCTCGCGGGGGGCTCCCTCGAGGAGAGGGTCCTCCCACCTCCTCGCGCTCACGCGAGAGGGGGGCAGAGTTGGCGCATGCGCAGTAAGGGCGCGGTCACCGCGCGCACACCGGATTGAGCTCCGCCATAAGACGCTTCGCATCTAAAAATCAGTAGTTAGTATGCGCTGGTCCCGACCACTGCTTCCTTCTTGTGTTGTGTTCCTAGGCGTAGCTTTCTGTTCACCGTACCCAGGAAAACACTCCTTTCCCCACGTTGATGTCGCTGATAACTGCAGGCCTTGATAACTAGGACCTTTTACTCCGGAAATATGCTTCTTCAAGAGCAAAAGTGATCACGTAGTGCTATGAAGATTCGTAGTTTACGATAATAAGCCCTAAATTCGGCAAGGTATATTATTTAGTAAATTCTGCAGTGGGCTTTTCTATCGTGACACTTCGACTCTCATTCTATTTTACAGCGAGATCGAGACTTGAGGGTGAGTAGCTTGAAACTGAGAACAAATGTCACTTCCTTGATTTTTTACCAGAACTGTGACCTCTAAATGACCTCATCACACCCTTGCATATGGTGTGGTCATTGATCAGGTTAACTTTAACGGTGCACGTCCACGAAAAAAGACGGCTGATATTTTTAATTTCTCATTTTTGTATCTACATCGTTCGCATATTGGACTTCCTTGATAAATTACGATCGCGACGAGAATTTCCTGCTTTTATTATAAATCATAAAAGAATCGCTTTGGAGTGAAAAATATCTGGAATTTACTAAAAATTTTTCTCTTTGACTGTCATGCTTTAATTAGTTGCTTCGTGCCTGTTAATCCCGAAACTGAATTGTACAAACTCTAATGTATCGTATATTTAAGACTAGCGTTACTAATTATGAATAATTTTAGCGTCACTTCAGAACACCTGCCTAAAATCATAAAAACCTAGTGACCCACCGCGGCGGAGCCATAAGATCTCGTGCACTCAAGCTTTCCTGATGTTCAGAGCGCACTTTTTGAATCTGGACCCCGCGTGCGGGAAAAAATGAGACGACGTTGGTTTGTGAAGCACCAGGAACGTTCTTCGAAACGATATGTGAGACACCCGCCCGCCAAGTCGAGTGCCCCCCATTAAAGAAAAAAAAAGACATCACGGTTCCTCCGACACAAGAATCGGTATAACACGGAAGTGAAATGGGTCTTTACAGAATATAGCTTTATGTTCACCGATGTTCACTGTACATTGATAAATAGCAGCTTACACAACGTTTGATGTAGACACACCTACGTAGATCCTAGTGGCACATCCCCATCTCGACGACTGACGTCAATCATCACTATTAAGCCTTTGTGGTAGCTGCAGTAGTTAACATGAACTCGGGCAAGAGCATTTGGTGAATCCCGCGCAAAGATGGCACACAATCACTAGTACTCGATATGCTCTAATGGAAAATGTCGTCATTTGAGGAGAGAAACGGCAACGTGTGTGCTCTCCAGCAATGGACCTTTCCAGAAATTCCTGGCGCGCCACCTACGGTGGCCGCAAAGCGTTATGGGAAGCCGGAGCGCCGGTGGAGTGTCGTCTGCTCGTGGAAGCGTTGGCTCACCTCGTTTCCAGAGCGCGTGCGTGATAGCGCGTCGTTGCAGGAATATTGCGCGTGATAACCCTGCTTCAATCTGCACTCACAGAAGAGGCACAACCCAGAGCAACATGGATAATAGCCAGCAAACAGTAAGTATCCTTGACCAATTAATGACCCGGGAAATGCTCACGTACCCGCGAAAAGGCCCATTGAATTGGAAACTTTATACTGCTTTCGCGGCGAGTCCCCTGCGCTTCGTTAATCGTATATACAAGTAGCGGAAGCTTTTCTCGTTTGTTTTATTATCAGCATGACCGTAAAGCTTCATTATTAGTACTTTGTGTTCCGGCACTATCGCTCGTCGTGCGGAAGCATTATCCCGAGGCTCGTGATATGCTTCCACGCGATACGCAGGACCGCGGCACTTTGCGCATGATAATCTATGTAAAAATCGCACCCTCATAAATGGGTACGAGCCCAACTACGCTGTGTAGATTGGGGATACTAATTTCCTGTTTCAAATGCTGCGTGTTAGAAACTTTGCACTTGGGACGCTGAGAGTAGTAAAAACCAGCTACCAACACGCTCATAGAGCGGACATCAAGTGACTGCTGTCCGCTGCGGAGATCGCCTAATCAAGACCCAGTGTCGCGCTACATGAAGCTAGAATATTCTGCACATTTGACTTCCCTGTATTTGTTTTCAGACAACATAAAACATGCTGTCTCTGTGTCGCGCCTGTTTCCTCGACCGTGACTTGCAAACTAACTCAAGAATTTTGGACCTGATTGCGCAAAATGTCGTGACTCCCTTGTTAACAATGGGAAGGAATATATAACAGAATGAGCCTTCGTGTGTATAATTTACACAATATTCCATTGGCACTTTTTGAGTTCCCTTGTTTCATTACAGTTTATGATTATTCTAATTTAGTGATCTGTCGTTTGGATGCAGATGCCCCTCCAAGCTGCCGAAAACATACTTCCGTTCCCGTCATCTTTGCCAAAAAGGCCATGGACAAAAAATCTGAAGGACTTGCCAGAGACGTATCGAAGGGAAACTTCTGCAGCATGAGCATTCTCACGGTGCTAATAAGCACTCAGTATTTGTGTACAGAATGGTTACGTCAGAAAAAGTTCGTGAAGTCCTGCTCTGCAAGGCTGTTAATGGTGAGGGCGTGGTTCTAAAAGCAATGGTCAGCTCACATCAGCTGGCAATGTGAAAGAAGCTGGCGTCGAGTGTCGATTTTGTATCGATAACAATGAAACAACCAGCACTCTTTGCCTTGACACAGAGCACCAAAAAATGAGATGCGCGAAGCCAATATAGGTGAGCCCTCTAGGTTTATGGTGAATAACAAGCAGATCCGATTGAACATAACCAAGCAGTAAATAGCAAAATAAACACTACGTAACTGTGCCATAAAAACTCGCAGGGTTTCTTATGCATTCGCCCAAGAAGACTTAAAGGCAAAAGCCGTCTTCTTCTTTTTCTTTAGTCGATGTATTGGTCCTTCCCGGCCCCCCTCCGAAAGTTTTCTGCACGTATCGTGGTTTTGCACTGGTTCTATGACTGGAGGCATTCCATACTTTCAGCACCTGAAGTGGTTTTGCTCGGCCTCCGTGATCGGGCCACCGATCACGGAGGCATTGCAAACCAATGATATCGTGTGATGGCGTCATCATGCGACGTCATGATGACCTCACACATTCTGGTTATCTGTGATGTCCCGACGACGTCATATCGTGATGCCATAACGTGGCGATTTTTGCATCACTCTTGTTGACGCCGCCGCCGCGGAACACCAGAGCCACCGATCAGGCACGTAGCCAGGAATTCTTTTCGGGGGGGGGGGGGGGGGGCACTTGTTGAAAGCCTTGTAAAACACCCATTTTTACTATTTTTCCTTGGTAAAACACCCCCTTCCATCCGAATTTCGAAAAAAAGGGGGCAAGGCCCCTAGCCCCCCCCCCCCACCCCCCTGGCTACGGGCCTGCCACCGATGGTCAATTTTTGTGTCTTTAGGCGAAAACATCAGATGCCTCATCGAACGTGAAATTTGACCACTGACGTCCCGCGTCGGCGGCGCCGAGTGTTGGGAAAATTGTCATCACGTGATGACGACACCATATATAACGTCAAAGATCGCCAAAAAATATGGCATCATTAAGACGTCACGTGACTTGACACGATCACGTCATCGCATGACATCCTAGCTTGGTCAAAGGTTTTCTGATCACGGAGGCAATGCAAAAGCAGATGACGTGCCTCCGATCTTGGAGGCAGTGCGAAACCTCGTTAGGTGCAGCAAGCACCTAACGAAGGGTGGTCGGAATGGTGGCAGGCATGGGCGTCGGCAGGGGGGGTGCAAAAGGGGCAACGGCCCCCCCTCAAGCCACACCAGCACTTGCCCACACCCAAGCTACTCTAGTGCTCGCCCCCCTCCCCCCAGCCGCGATGCAAGACGGGTTTCCACCCAAGAAAAAATCCTGCTTAGACTCATGGACTGGGGGGAGTAGGATCAGTACATCGACTGAAAAGAAATATAATATGGCTTTAGCCTTCGAGTCGTCTTAGCTGAATGCATAGGGGAATCTGTGAGTTTTCAATGGGGCATCTAAGGCTTTCGCCTTAATAAATTCGCGTAATTACACGGCATGATTCAAGTGTAAAATCCCAGCCCCGCAATCACAGCGTATGAGAACACAATCATCTTAACAAAGGTCAAACTTAACCGCAGAATCACAAAAATTCATGTCCTGAAGTAGCACAGAAAATGAAACGTCCCGTGTCTTTCGCCTGTTATCTCATCCAAGAACAGAGCAGGTTTGTCCGCAGCTTTACTTCTTCTTCGGAATGTTCAGTGATGAATATGACTATTTTGAATGAACAATACAGTCTAGCTTGAGTGCATGAAAGTCGGAGCTCTCAGAAGTAGCCGTTTCTTCTCAACAGCAGCACCTTACATCATCCAAAACCATTCACGGCGCGCGATGAAAGCAGGCGAAAGCGAGAAGGCGTCTGCTCTGCCCGCCCGGCGCTCCGCTCTTCCATAATGCCCCAGCACCGATACACCAGGTGAAGGCGCGGCGCTGCGATTTCTGGAAAGGTCCATTGGGAAACCTACACTTCTCATGCATGCCCTACCCCACAGCGCTTCAGGAATGCAAGAGGCAGAAGTACTATCTTGAGCCCTGAACGCACGAAGGCGTAGCGCAGCCCGCTCGCGTGTCTCCCACACTGTAAGAAAGCACTCACTCAAACTGAATTGAAACAAAATGGAGTGGAAATCGGAGAGCCAGCCCGCACTCCGCTGAGACTACCTAAGCGCGTACTCTCTGCGCTCGTTAGCGTCATGATGCACCACGTTACCTCTCCGAGACGGCGCTGTAGCATGGGGATGAAACTTCGCGGTTTTTCTGTTCCGTAACCGCAGCGACCCTAATGTTTGGGGGGCTGTACTATACTTACGAGCATAAAGGAACGTTGTTGTTCCATTTTATATTTACTTCCAGGTTACCTATTAACTCCGGAGTTTTTAATACGCAAGTGAACCTAAAGGTTGCAGTTGAATATTGCGAAAATAGGTGCGCCACCCGGAGTGGAAAACGGGAACTACGCAGTCGTCCTATCTCTCACGGCGAAAAAGGGACGTTTCTTGTCGCGCACCAATGTATGCTACGGCATACGGTGTCCCAAAGGCCGCTTTTACCACCGTGAAGTTTGTTTCAGCGAAACCCTTGAAAGCTTCAGCGAAACAGACGCATGAATGGATTCGTGACGTCAGCACAAATCGTGCTGTGCTGAGTGGTGTCGAAGTTGTTCAAATTATTTCGCATACCGGCGGACGAAAGGTACGATCTGCATGCCGCTTGTTTTGTTTTTCTACGCTTGCACGGCATATCAGGATGCGGTTGTAGTAGTAGCTGTGTAGTTTAATTGAGCATACACATGCATGATTCCTTTATTACATTCTGATTGTCTGCTTTGTGGCTTCAATTATACATGACATGCACGGCATAGCATCTGGAAATTAATCTAATGACTACATTTGCTGCACACGAATGTTTATACTTGCGTTTTTAATGTAATCCGTTTCGATCGTGCGTTACATTTCGATGTTTCATTTTGGCTCAAGTCAATGCACAGCATGCCACAAATGTACTTGTAGCAACATATACAATAACTAATGAAATTGTGTAAGCTTCTCCGCACTCTTTTTATTACCTTTTGATTGCCTGCGTTGTGTTTGTTTTGCGTAGCATGCGTTGTTATTATTGTTGTTATTATTATATTATGATGTGCGGTGCCCTTTTGTAGGCGACTAAACACGTAAAATATTCAAGTTGTGTTTTTAGGTGTATCAATGGTACGTTTAGGCAATAAAACATTCAAACAAACTCTGCTCTTTATTCTTGTTGAATTTATGTGTACACGTAAACAAAAACAAAGTCTTACTTAGAATAAGTAATGCAAAAATAGGTGGATGGGCAAACTTTCATCAATCAAAACGCAACGATTGCCGTTTTGATCATGTGGCCGGTTGCGCAACAGGAAGAAGGTCGCACGCTCGCCATCTGAATACCTTCCACTCACTCAATTTGACTTGCTGGTTCATCCCAATAAAATTTGGCGCTAAATCCCCCCTCCCCCCCTCCCCCCCCTCCCCCCGCCACTCGGATCCTCAGTCTTCACCAACATGGCGTCCCCCCAGTGCATGTCTGCAATGCGCCGCCATGTTTTAGTACCGCCCCCAAACACCAGGCGTTCGTGCGGCGCTGCGAGCGAATATTGCGTTCCATTGATGGTATACGAAGTTTCACTCCCCTGGCTGTAGTGTTATCGTTATCTGTTCGGGCATAGTGTGCAGCCCTATGACGTCACTGGTGTAAAGTGATAAAAAGCGGCTGTTGAATAAACACGGGGCTTTTTTTTATGTAGGGACATCAGAGTGGCGTCTGTCTTTCAAGCGCATCGTCCCGCTCGGCCTAGAGCGGATACGACAGGCGGCACCACCCCACGCGAACCAAGGTCACGGTAAAAGGGAGATCGTGTGAAATAAGGGGCGTTTGTAGTGCAGTGGTAAAGCGCCCGGCTCCCATAGTCACTGACTGTGACGCAGTGTTGTACACGTTCCTCTAAACCAGGAACGAAAGCTCGTTCCTCGTTCCTCCCCCATTTCGGAACGAGTTCCCGTTACTAGTTCCTCAAATGCAAAAGGAACTCGTTACAGTTACATTTCCAAAATGGGAACGTGTCGTTACATTAACGTGACATTTCAGTTTTTAATGAAATTATAGTGTCGGATAATCCTGAGGCGAAATAAAGCAAGAAATGTAAAGCTCCCATTGAGCTACATATATCAAACGAATTTAACATTGCCGACAGCAGGTTACACATAGGTAAAGGAATCTAAATAAACGCTCCTAGACAATTTTTTTCGGCACCACCGACCTTACTACATACATGTAACTGCAACTTTCGTCGCCGTCTATTTCAAGTCCAACACATGTGGCACTTTTCAACGTCGGTCTTCAAAGGTGCAGTCAGGATACTGCACCTTCACATATTCAAATAGAAATCTCCACCAATGTGCCAATATAATTAAATTTCCTTGCGCAGGAAATCGCATATAAAGGGAATATACTTAGGCGTATAATGAGTGCTGATTCAATATTTCAGTGTGAGCAGAAAATAATGTTCGCGATACACATTTGCGCCTTAGTAAAATCCCCGGTTCACGGTCAGCGAACATATTTCTGTATATATCATCCTCTGTCTATCTCTTGCTTTCTTTCTTAATATACAAATAGAGTCAAACAATAAGCTTACAAAATACAAGTATTACAAAATACGCAAACTGAGCTAACACTAAACAAAAGATGGAATAACACTAAACCGAAAAGACGTGAAAGTTCGATGGTATAAACAGGTGAAGGTATACGTGAGATTACCGGCAGCGTTGCGTCCACGACGATCGGATGGGAAAAGTCCCGAAGAGTTCTGGCACGAGACGACTGCGATGTCGGCGGATCCGAATTGCAACGCCGATGCTTCCGGGAGCTAGTGCTTGAAGGCGATCTCAGGCAGGTTGAGCTAACCTGAGATTAAAGTCCCGATGCCTACGTTGCAGACGTGTCTCAACTAGGCGAACGGCTAAGTGTAGGTGGCCAGCCGATACAAAGCGCACACTAAAAACTTCTAGAAGGGATACTCGTTGATCTATTTCTACACCATGCTTGACAAGCAACTAGACTGATTAGCAGGGCCATGTCCTGCGCTTAAATCCCCTTCGTGTCCCCTCATTCTCCTCTTGGGGAAAAAGGGACCATTGACATTGGTCCAATCTTGCGCATTGCATTGTCACAAAGTCCGCCCTCAAAGTATTGACGACGCCCCTTTTTAACTAGGGGAGAGTTCTCCAATAATCAAGATAGACAACCCGTTTAAGGTGACCGCGTAGGCGGCTCGTACACGTGCAGCTTCTTCCGTGGGAACGGAATCTGGCCTCGGTTCTCAGCCGAACGTTTTGCAGTCTAAAAGTTCGGGGCACACTGCGGCTGTCCAACAAAAGCTGTCGTCTTCGCGGTGCAGAACAACGAACACCTTTCGGCAGCAACATTCGAAGAATAACACCCCCCTTGCGCTGCTCCTCGCGGCTCTAAAAACAAGTCTTTTCGTGCCCAAGCCGGTGCGCCTGTCAGCGGGGGAGTGCGGCGCGCGTTAATCGGCATGAGGACGGGTCGAATGAATGAATGAATGAAAAACTTTATTACAGTAGAACTTAGAGAAGCAGAAGAGGATGGCGATGACGAAGAGAATGCGTTCCTGTTCATGATGATGATAATCCTGTTTCAACGACACATGCAAACCTCGAGCCTAACATCTCTGCTGTAAAAAAATCAACTGTTCCTCCCGCACGTGGTCAGTCTCGGCCTCTTTCGCTTTCCTACGCCCCCCGTCGGGCGCCTTGAAGTAAAAACCAGGATGCATCGTAGTCACGTGATGGGCGAGCGTTACATTTTCGCGCTTCACACGGTCGCCCATCCGCCCTGTTCTGCATGATGTCCTGCGTGCGTTAGCCTGTTGAATGCCGTGGAACGTTTACAGAAGGAACGCCGTTCCCTCCACCGTTCCTGCTTAAATGTAACGAGTTACCGTTACAGTTCCACCGATCCTGAATGGAACGGTGGCGTTCCTCCGTTCCTGCCAAAAGGAACTAGTTCCTGGAACGTCGTTCCTTGGAACGCCGTTCCGTACAACACTGCTGTGACGTCATGGATTGGACTTCCAGGTCATCCAAATAAGCGAGACTTTGCCGTCTGGGTTTTCTTTGTCATCTGTTTGTTAGCATTTTACCGACGTCACATACTTGCGGGAAATGATGTTAGTGAAGTCTTGGTGAACCCTGGCATACAACATTTTTGGTTCAACAAAGATAACGAAAAATAGATGCTTGCTCCATTAGTGTGCAACCTGGGGAAGTGCGTAGCACCAGCGATTGCCGTTTACAGAGTTCCCACCGCTCCGTTTACCGACGTGTCGATGACGCCAGTGTTTGAGTTAAGCACGCAGGGGGGTCCCCGGCACGACTAGAATCTTGTCAGAGAGATTCGCAAACTGGGTCTGCGACATGTGCGCTGCTTTTTGTCGCGGTTTGTCGACTGCCTGATTGTTACAGCAGTTGAGATACGCGTCGTCTGCAGCGAGTTCCGTCAGGTTGTTTTCCACATCAGATATAGCGACGCAGCGCAGGCGAAGCGTAGGGGAAGGGGAATGCGCTTGCTTGGCGACGTAGTGTCGCCCTCTCTTGCGCTACCCCGGAGTCAGTCGCAGGTTTCAGAAACGTTTTTAGGCATTCTTAGTTAATTATTGCGACTACTTCTTTGTCATCTCTGTTATATTATCTCAGACTTCGTTCATTTTTACCCCGTTGTGAGCATTGCTAGTGTTGTTATGGCCTGTATTGAGCGCTTTACTGTGAGCGTGATCACGCCACATGCGATGCATAGATCGACGACAAGCCGGGACCGCCAAAGTGGTCCACACTTAATCTTAGATACCTTGCGGCGGTACTTAAAAAGCCATTGGCGTAAGCAGCCAGAACCACATTGATCGCCACCCGACAACCCAGCGAAGGAGACGAGGAAAAGCCCCGATTGAGCGCCAGTCGTGATATTATGTGCGCCCGGCAGACTTGTCTGTGACGTCGACAATACTCGCTTTACTCGTGGAAATCGGGTCCCCAACGTACATCGTATCAGTGCCGATGTCGCGAGGTGCTACCAACTCAAGTAGGAAGTCATGCTTACTCTAAGACCAAATTAAAGTATCTCTTAAAGCAACGTACCCCACTAATAATCGGTCCGAAGTGCGCACGTATGATGAAAAATCAAACATAAGCATTTCGAGTTTGTAGTTTTGGTGTCAGAGGTTCTTTAAACTGTCTTGGCCCGAGTGAAAGCAAGACTGCAGTAGCACCGATTCAAGTGGTTGGGATGCAATGCATCGTTTTAGAATTTTTTATGTGCTGAATCGAAAGGTGAGGGCTCTTTATGAGCGCGAGGAGGGCACTTCAAGCAAAGGTGCTGCCCACTAAAAAGAATGTGAGTGCCAAAGCTTATTATGATATGTTAATAAGATCGACGCGCAGAGTTGAAGGAACACATTTGAATTAGAAGGAGCTTGATGTGGGTGAGTTGGTGTAGCATATTGCAAGATAAAACGCTGCGCAAAAAACACGCGGAATCGCAGGAACACTTGCAACAGACGAGCGCAACGATCGACTGATGTTTATTTGAGGAAACACGAATACTTATACATGTAAAAACAAACATCACTATCATCCCGTTCTCAGGCTCTATCGCGACATGAAGGTATTATTTTTATCTCCAAGCGCTACTGACGCGCAACTAATGGAAGTGTCTGCTGCACGCGCAATGTAAAATGCTTCGAGCATCTCCCTCTCTAATCTATCGCCTGATCGTGCCAAGAATTTTGTCTGATTAAACATTGGACGGCAGTTGCAGCGCTTACAGTGCTCTGCCGTATGCCCGCCCGCGTTTTTGTTTATTTACTGTCCAGTTGTGCTCTCGCGCCCTCTCATTGTAGCAGCGCCCAATTTGCGTTCGTCTGTTGTAAGTGTTCCTTCGAGTCCTCGTGTTTTTTGCGCAGTGTTTTATCTTCCAGTACATTTGAATTATTCAGTTTCGTTAGGGTAAACTGACCCTACATGCGAAGAGCTAAAGAAAATATTTCGCCAATTCTCAAAGAAAGAGTCTTTCCTCGCCCGTGTTCCCTACCTATTCTTCTTGTGCTCGGCATGGTTTACACATACATTGCTGACGTGTGAAAGACCACGCCGGCTTTGTTCCTTGCTTGCTTGCTTGTTGCTTGATTCTTGGCTCCATCTCAGAGATACCTTGCAGCACTGTGGAAGCTGCAGGGCATGTTAGCCAATAGGAAAGGTGAATGCCCCTGAAGACGTGTTCATGCGAGCCGCGTCGTCTGCTCGTCGTCTCTTTGGCGTCGGCTCGCCCGCTTTTTCGGTACTTGCTTCGTGCAGTTAATACAGAACGCAATAACTTGTTCGGGAACGCCATCTCGTCCTTTCTTTGATGTTCCGGAAACCCACTTGTGCCTGGCGCGTTCGCTGCCGTTTGTGAGGAACGCTTTTCTTTCTATCACAGCGTTCATACTGGCCTTTTCTCCGAGTTCTTTTTTGACTACACCAAAACACTTCTAGTACACTCTAACGAAACGTATTTAGCGCTACTTAACTTGGCTTTTGTCGGAAAATATGGGACCTTTGGCCTATAGCGTTTTAGTGTATGTTCTAGTTCGCTATACGCCCCGGGGAATTACTCGACGCGCTGTCGGCGGTCATCACGCACCGTTTTTGAGCGGAATAGCGAACTATGGGCACAGAAAACAATATAGTGTCACGTGGTCGTGACGTCGACGAAGGCAAGAGTCGGCGTGTCAAAGAAGAAACTCTTTATTAGGCCGAACTTGTGGCCGGAAAACTGAAGGTCAGACTACAGCACTACACACTGGCAGTGATAGCGGCGAACAGAGCGTCGGCCGTCGATAATCTGAACATCGTTGGAGCGCGCCGGCTTTTATGCATCACGCGTCGAACATTCTAGCCTTATCACTGGTCATCGTGCAAGCTCTGGAATAATCTCGAGTGGTCGCGTCTTGCGCGCAATCTTAACAAAACGATCGACAATAATCGCGAAGCTTCTCGAATGCTAAGGCGTGGTCTGCGCCGAGCGTTACTGACAGTCTTTGCGGGCGGAAACCGAATACAGCAAACGCGAAAATAAGAAACGCGCGTGGCAATGCCCCCCCCTCTGAAAAAGCATCGTCCCGATGCTTAAAACGGAACACGGGGGAAAAATGAATGCAACAATAAACAACAACAATAAAGCAAGAAAG
>JALIZH010005360.1:0-30000 GCA_030522465.1 Rhipicephalus appendiculatus | reverse complement strand
ATCTGTCTGTCTGTCCGTCCCTCTGTCTGTCCGTCCATCCGTCCGTCCGTCTGTCTGTCTGTCTCTCCGTCCGTCCGTCCGTCCCGTCCATCCGAGCTCTGGCACGGAGCCAGGTGGCCGCCGGGATGCGCAAACGGACGCCGGTCGCGTCGGACTGTACAGCGCTCGCTCTTTGCTTGCGTAGCTTCGGTGTGCCTAGCGTTTGCAATCATTCTGACCTGACGCCGTCTCAATGGACACAGGCGTTCACGGACACAGGCGTTCAATTCAATACACTTTCGAATTTACAATGGGCCCGTCAATTTAAGCGCTGGAACGCTATGGCGTTTGCACGATGCACAAAGCGCGAGAAAATACTAACGCATGCGAACGGAGGAAGATTAGTCTGGCGTTTCGCTGCGACTCGCGGTAAAAAATTTAAAAAAAAACACGCACACATTCGCTTTGTGTGTTATCCCACTGAGAGTGTAAAAGAAAAAAAGACATGGCATAGTCAGTGGAACGGCTACACGCTTTCGCCGAACACACTTTAGAATGTACAAAGTGTCCTTCAATTTTAGACAAGAAGCTCTAGCTCGGTAATCAGAGCGCCATCTGACTAACCTGAGTTGGGTCAATCCATCTCACTAACCGGAGCAAGCTGATAGAGCACGTTGGGCTCTGCCGCCTACAAATCTACGTGTAGGAGCACTCTTGCGTAATAACGTGCGTAATTCCTTCCCCTCCCCGTCACTCTTAGTCCCAGTTGCTCATTATGCGGAGAAATGGTCAGCCTCTCGCATAGTCTCGGAAATCGCAGGGAAGACCATCCCCAATTATATCTTGCGACATGCTTTAATTAGTCTGTTGCCTACAACAAAACACGATGATCCTTTTCCTCGCTGTTATTCGGAGACATACATAGCTAGCGGTGTTTTTTTAGGAGGGTAAAATAAGAGACATGTCTCTATCCTTCCTAACTGTTTTGTCAGACCACCCTCTTTCAGGCATCCTATACGTACATGTGCACGTTATTTCTTGATATGCCTTGTGAGCATTGATTAAAAATAACTAGAGTTCTCACTTCCCATTTTTACTGAATTCAACTCCGTTTTACCTAGCTTGTATTCAGTGCACATACAGTTTTGTGCGCACTGTTAAAGGGGATCACCGGTCCGCCGTGGTGGATCAATGGTTATGGTGCTCCGCTGCTAACCCGAAGGTCGCGGGTTCGAACCCGGCTGCGGCGGTCGCAGTTCGATGGAGGCCAACTGGCAGAGGCCCGTGTACTGTGCAATATAAGTGCACGTTAAAGAACACCAGATGGTCGAAATTTCCGGAGCCCTCCACTACGGCGTCTCTCATAGTCATATCATGGTTTTGGGACGGAAAACCCGAGATATTATTATTATTAAAGGGGATCACTTTTGCCGAGACACTGCCACGTTTTATGTGATGTCGATATGTGGCTGATGCAACTCGTCAGCTGCAAACGAGTATTCTTTTAGTGGTGTTAGCTGCCAATAAATTATCTATGCCGGCGCTTCGAAAAGGTAAATGAGTTATTTTATTCAAAAACAAAGTATGAACAATTGCACTATACAGATATACGCAACTACTTCGCAATAATCATGGCTCACTGGAATATTTCTATCTCATTAACTCTTATGCTATAAGTGTTCCAGACGATCTTAATAACTGATTGCTATTTTCTCACAGTGATGAAAACTCTATCATAATTCGTAACAGAAACGGATACTACTAAGAAAGAGATGTATAAGTAAAGTGTTCTGACTGCCTTGTTTATTTAACCGTTTAAAAAGATTACATCTAGCCGACAGAATTATTCAAAATTTTTTTTTAAGATTCTGATACTTCTAGGCCAAATGTCCGCCAAGGCCTATTCCCTGCTTTATCACTACTATTGTCTGGCAGATGCGCCTTTGCTTTACCTTTTTGTTTTCTTTTATGAGAAAGTGATAAACAGAACATCCCTCCTGGGAGATAAAAATAATAATAATATTACCTGTGGTTTTGCGTCCCAGAACCAGGATATGATTGTGAGGGACGCCATAGTGGATGGCTTCGGCAATTTTGACCGCCTGATGTTCCTTAACCCCCCCTGACAGAAAGCTTTGACATTTGCTAAAGCCGCACAATATAATAGACTTCTTTTCACCAATGTTGTAAAGGGATTTAAGCCGTAGTTATTGGAAGCACTTTCGGACGCCAACTTTCCAATAAGCCAGCGTCTTTCACGCAGGCTTATGTGTAGGTTGTTTATCGCCATACAGGTTGATGTACGTTAACCTAGTACAACTTAGTAAACTGTCACATCTGGCTGGCATGTCTTAGAGCAATTACAACGGGATTAGCCTGCCGTTCATCGCTACGGCGTAAAATGCAAGAGAGATGTTGTTCCAGCACCATACACTGACTGAGCTGATTTTGGGTTTTAGAGACTGCTGTAGTTTTGTTATCTCACATGCACAACTAGTGGTGAAGCAATACGTGTTAATGCGAAAAAAAGGTGGGCTCTGGTAAAATGTCCCTGGTTGAAACATCTACATCTAAGATGGTGGTCAGTTAAGATGTTTTACTGCAACGCTTGCGTGTTTTCCAGATAAAAAATCAAAAACCTATTTTTAGTTCCAAAGTGCTTCCCTGGCTACAAGTGTCCTACCGAAATATGCATAGCTTGATTTGGCGACTACGCTGTGTATTTTGTAGCATGATCTACAGGGAGAAACGCTCCCATACCCTCCTAGCACTACACTTCCAGCGTTCGTCTATAACTGGAACCTTGGCAATTTTCAGTCCTTTGTACAGGGTAACCATATTCAGCCCAACTCAATGGCATCACGTACTGCAGTTTGAGGTAGCAGATCATACTTACTGAAGCACGTGGTTACCGACGCTGCATTCTGTGCGATTCTGAAACCCAATGTAACATTTAAGTTGATGGGGATTAGCGAGTACAAACAAAATTTTCAGAAATTATAAGTTCCCTTTGTCTCAGACTGCCAGAATACTTCCCTACTTTACACGATCTTATATATTATATAAATAACTTACAAAACAACTGGTTTCTTTTTGTGTCATCAGACCCACTGAGTCCTCCTTCGAACGTTCTTTATGTATCACCAGTAATATTTTAATGGTATGAAGTGGAATGGAATAACCTTATCTATTCCCCAGTAATGATTGCAAGAAATACAGAATTTGCTGCTGATAAATGAAGAAGGCACAAATATGCGAGGCGCGTAAGTGACGTAGCGGTTATGCATCGTGCAGTCATCTGCAGCTTTATAAAAGGGCATAAGGTGAATTGTTTCACCGAGCGCCACAGCGAACTCACTCATACCCCGTACAAGTGCAGAAGAGACAATCAATCTTCCGAGCATACACGAGACGCAACGGATGGGAGGAGGCTCGTTCGAGCTGAATGATGGTCCAGGTAACCCCCTACTGACTGACGACCGCCATACATAGACACAGGAGGGCCACGCTTAGCCGCAAACGCTTCCGTGTCATTAGCCCAGCCATAGCGGAAAATACGTTGACTCCGAGCTCCGCGGGGTGTTTCTGGCGACTAGAACGGGTGGAAAGGTTCGGGCTGCTAGTGCTCAAAATGGTAGGGGAAAAAAAGACAAATAGCTACATAGACGGCGAACAAAAGGGAGAACTTCCAGGGGTGTGCTTTCTGAGTTTCTGTTAAAAATTGTGTAGGGCTAAGCTCGCGTGTTCGTTGAAGAACTGACCGGGCTCTTCAGGAAGGAAGACTTCCGGAGCATAGGTCCGGCCTTTGGCCTCATTAGCAGCATCTTGGTTAAATAATCATTCTGCCGTACCCACCGAACTTGTCATAAGTAGGCGAGCAGCTGCCTTAGGAACTTGCGCATAGGCAGTTCCTTTTATGAACATTCGAGTTGTAACAGTGTTAGAGTGCAAGCAACATCTGTCGCGTGTTTCGAAACTTTATCACCTCTAATCACACGTTAAGGGACAAAACACGACAGACAAATATAAATTCAGTGGACAAATATTAAGATGTTTCGGAATTACAAATATAAGAATACACCTGTTTTTGGAACAGCCAGCGTTCTCGTTCTTAAATAGACGCTGTTAAATATCACTTCTTCAGATGACCAAGGCCGTGCGTGGGTAAACGATCAGGAAGTGACGTGGCACGTAAATTCGAGCAAGAATACGCTAAATACACTAAAGCCATTGATCCGAACTGCAACTGCCAATTTGCGTGCACGCAGAAATAAATGGCGAGTTACAATGTTACCATGATAATTAAGCCTTTTCCCTGACGTACGTTCTGCATGTGGTGTTACGTGAAACTCAGGCTACACGCACAAGCAGCGCCATCTTCCTGCATGCCAACAAAGATATTCAACGCATAAAGGGGTGCAGTAACTGTCAAACTTCACATGTGCTGTGAATGTATCTCCATATGCTTTCACATCACAGACCTCTATTTTGAATGCCGACATCAACCACCAGCTTTAATACAACAAGTCACATTTATAACTAGTTGTGGGTGTTTGGCCAGCACGACCTTCGTATACGGCAGAAATTATAACTGGTGCACAACGCTGTGCGAGGTCTCCCTTCTCTAAGGCGCTCAGTCCTCCTTCCTAACTGACAGCTAGAGAAAACAGCGCCCCATATCTACACTGTAAATCAATCAATCAATTAGTCAGTCTATCTGTCTATCTATCTATCTATCTATCTATCTATCTATCTATCTATCTATCTATCTATCTATCTATCTATCTATCTATCTATCTATCTATCTATCTATCTATCTATCTATCTATCTATCTATCTATCTATCTATCTATCTATCTATCTATCTATCTATCTATCTATCTATCTATCTATCTATCTATCTATCTATCTATCTATCTATCTATCTGCGGAAAAGTTGCTTGCTTCATCTGCCAAACCACGGCTCACTCAAGAGCGCCAACTAGTTACAAAGGGCCATGTTTTGATAGCCACATTTAACTTTGGACATCAAAGACCTGTTGCAAACTAATCCTCCATGTGGTTAGCGACTTGTAGCTAAACAGATAGATATATTAAACTATCAGTATGAAGGCTCTAATTATTTCATTGTTGGTTTAACATAAAATTGTACATAGCCGAGCTTTACTTCTAAGTATGAATAATGTACATCACCTGTTTGTTTAGCCTGCGCTAGCTTGATTTATGAGATTTCATAATTTTTATCATCAAATCATCTTTATCATGTCAAGCTCAAATGATGTCTCTGGCACGAGAGTTGACGAGAAATTATAGTGCATAGTCTTTCACGCCAATTTCAGCCTAGCAGTGAATATCCTAAGGCAAGAGAGAGAGAGAAACAACTTTTATTGACACGGCAAGTGTGAGAGGAGTTTGTCTCCCCTCCCTTAGATGGCAGCTAGGAGTCCTTGGGCCCTAGCGGCATCTTCGGCTTGCCTGATGACCTGGAGTTGGTCCTCGATGTTGGAGCTAAGCAGCGCGGTCTCCCACTGCTCCGCATTCATAATTGTGTTGTTTGGCCCCTTCGCGATGGTGGGGCAAGCCCAGATAATATGTTTGAGGTCCGCCCGCTGGTTGCAGTGTTAACTATTTTTTGTTTTTGCTTCCTGTACGTTACCAGACGAAGTCTGGAAACCATAGCACCATGGCAGGTACTCCTTGCTCTGTCACTGTTGTCGTAGTGCATTCGTTCTCATTGCTGTCATTACTATTCAATGTTGAAGCATATTCATGTGCTGTGGGTGGAGCAGGAGTTGGTTTCCGGTTCACGCGCGTTAAATAAAATCGTAGCCTTGTGAATGAGCCGATTCTGTTGATGTTTGATTTTTAGGAGAGAAGCTTCTTAGGCTCGCCCAATGTCCGTTGTCGCCGTCATCGTAGCTCCCCGTCGGACCGAAACACAGGTGTTACATATATCGTACATAGAGCGTTCATAGCGCGCATATAGGTTTGAAATAGACCGTACTCTGTCCGTGCATCTGTCTGTCCGTCCGACCGTCTGTGCATCTGTGCACCCGTCCATCCGTGCACCCGTCCATCCGTGCATCTGTCCGTCCGTGTATCGTTACATCCGTCCATCTGTCCGTGCGTCCATCTGTCCGTCCGTCCGTGCATCCGTCCGTGCATCTGTCCGTCCGTCCGTCCGCCCGTCCGTCCGTCCGTCCGTGTATCCGTCCGTCCGTGCATCCATTCGTCCGTCCGTCCATCCACGGACGGACGAACAGGCGGACCGTCACATTAATTTCATTAACATTCTTTATATAATTTATCATTTCGTCAATAGAGCTTCACTACATCATCAGCATTCTTCGTGGATCGGCCGCAAATTCTTTTTTCATGCGAGTTTCCAATCATGAGGTGAAGTGTCGATGTCTGGGCGCGCAAAAACATATTATTTGGCATGGTAAACGTGCGATATCTATAACGTAAGCACGTTGTTATAAATGAAAAAAAAAGAAAGATCCCTTCGAAGCTTGTTTTCGAATGGTATGCGCTTCTGGTCGACGATCATGCTGTTTCGGTCTAATAAGGACCATGTATGTTGCTTTAGGGGTTGCAGGGCAACTATAAAGCGACTGAACCACATTACTGTAGTACGGAGCATCTGTTGTGATCGATCATGCTGCTATGGAAATGGCACTGTTTTGGTAAACATATACATTTATTGTCACGTTCTTCTCGGGGACTACTTTGCTGCTTGAATAGAAAATCCTCGATCAAATTTTCAAGAACATCTATGAGCCTTTATAGACATTCGATAAGTACGTTACGCTAAAAAAGTGGTTCAACCTATAAAAAAACTCGCATTCGAAACACCCAGTTGATTGGGTTATTCGCCGACTGAACACCTTTTCATAAACAATGAAGAAGATGAGATGTCGTATTTCTGGTTTGAAGAAACGTAAGAGATTATAGTAAAAGTCATCCATTGATTCAGCAGCATTTTGTCTGCACATCATTGCAAAATGAAGTAACCATGGTACAATTTAATTCTCTACACAGCTATTTTCGCATAACAGTATAGTATAGCGCACATCACTGTAGCTAGATAATTCGAAAGAAATAAAGACCAAAACGCAGAAACATACACACTTTGGCATGCCTTCGATCACAAGGCCTTTCACGGGTACACATAGCGAGCCTGCAGATGAATGTCATCGACCTGCGGAAACGGTGAGGAATGCTCGCTTTCCGGAACGCGAGTCTCTAAGTGTGCGCTGCAGAGGAGAGAGCAAAGAGGGAGAGAGAAAGGGAGAGGGCATACAGAAGAAACAGTTGTGGTGGACCGCACGCAACTCAAAGGGAAGTAATTTGAACAGAACCACACACACACACACACACACACACACACACACACACACACACACACACACACACACACACACACACACACACACACACACACACACACACACACACACACACACACACACACACACACACACACACACACACACACACACACACACACACAAACACACACACACACACACACACACACACACGCACACACACACACACAAACACACACACGCATGCACGCACGCACGCACGCACACACAGACACACCAGGCAAGTGCGTAAAATGAGCGCAAGAACGATACAGGCGTTAAAAATTCCAGTCAAGAAGAGTAGGTGCCGGGTCGCTTAGCACTACAGCGCCAGTGGCGCGGGGTTTCTGCGGTGACTGTTGGGAAGCGTTTCACTCCTGCGAGAGCATGGAATTCGTGCCGCCGTCGCTACGGGTGAAAAATGTGGCATGCGGTTCGCAAGCTTCCTTCTGTGTCGTGCCCTCCAGGTGCGCGGTAATCATTGTTACGTGTTTTAAAGACGATAGTCTTTCTTGGGATACCTAAACGGAGAAATTTTGGTCTGTCTGTCTGTTTGTCTGTTTGTCGGCACGTCGCACGATTCAGCTAGCTGGCCAAAGTTTAACCCCTTGCCTTACGACCTCCAATCTTGACCGAAAAGCATGTGTTCATACGGGTGAGCGTGGGCAATTAAAAATCAAATATTACGCATACCTGAGGCACAACATCAATACCTTAGTACTATTCACAGTGTTCCTTTAAAACAAAATCTATAGATACGTAATTATAAAGATCCTAGTGTTTATTACGCGGCGCTGAAAATGCGCCGCTGTGTACAAAACAAGTCTCCGCCCAGTGATTTAACTTCCACGCTGTGGTGCTGCCACCTGGCAGCAGCATAGTTCAACACAAGCCAATGTTCCCCGGTAGCGCTGTAGATGGCGTCCTCTTCTGTTTTATCAATGCCAGCCAGATGCGGCTGATTCATCGTAGAAGAGCGCTGTCTCAGGCAAGGCAAAACATATATGGCCGCTTGATGAAATACGACCCTCTCTACAAGACATGATCAGAGAACGCAGAGAAAAGACCGACGACCAAATTTCAGCGGAGAAACGCCGGCGTCCGTCTAAGCGTGCCCGGAAAACGTCCGAAAAACGAGCCCAGCGGCTAGCCCAGCTATTAAATTGTGGTACTCATGCCGCTCATGCAGTGAAGTCGGCACAAGACTATCGTCTTTCGACGACATTTGCAGCGAAGCACGCAGATACGCGGCCAATTTTTTCTGACTTGCTTCTTTAAGGACGACCCCTAAAATAATACGGTATGGGTTTGAAACTTATCAGAGTTTGATTCCGCAAGTTTGATGAAGCGCAGTGCTAGTCGTGTGTGACCCAAAGTGCTGCAAGCTGTTTTTGATGAACAAAAAAATTTTCACAGAGAAAGAAAGTGATATACAATCCTTATTGAAAGGATAACGAGAGTTTTCTTGGGTGGCCCTTGGAATATGGATCGCTGACGGTCGTAGCCCCATGTCAAGGACTCCACTCGTTCTTTCCATCCTCTCCACTCTTTGGATCAACTTGAGCTCGTCATCCCGAGAGCTGAGTTAGACAGGAGAGTCTATTATTGTTCTTTCGTGGTATTTTGACAGAGCGCATTGGAATGAGAGCCTTTAAGGTGTGTTTAAAGTCACCGATGACTAATCGTTATTCCTCACCTTACCTAAAAGGATGTAATCTCTCTTGCCGGAACTTTATATGCAAAAAGCGTGACTCTAATAACAGTACCTGATTCCGGGGAATAGCATGTTTGCTTCTCTTAAGTGTTAAATTTTTACGAGGAAACGTTAAGCTAACGCTATATATTGCTCCCACGACTGCGTGAAATCCGGCAATAAAAAACGCCCCAAGTTTATTGTCATCTTTTTTTCTATGTTTCGGGGCCATATTTTGCCGACTTTAATTTCCATTTCCCCTCGAGAAAATATATTGCTCCAAACTTTTTGAAGTTTCGGCGAGCAAGTGAAATTCTAAGTGTGGCAGAAACGCCTCAGGCGAAAGGAACAACATATTGTTCCTTGCACATCGAGCAGGAAAGTTGATATACATAAAAAAAGAAGTAGTTTGATTTGGTATTAAGAAAAAAAACAAGTGCTTTGTGAGCCATGGCATGACTCTATATGAGTCATATATATGGTTATCTTTAATTATAATTACGGTATAGTATTTCATTTGCAGCTGCACTTGCAGTACACATTCTTGGATAGATTGAAAGTGTCTATATGTTACGCACACAGGCGTTTATTTCTCTACGATAAGGTGTCTACTGAGAAGCAAAGTGAGGCTAGCGATTGAGAAGTCGATGTCAATGGGGCCCGTTTACGGTATCACTTTCTACTCTTGAAGGCAAAGCTTAAAGGTCCACCCAATTGTCTGTGGGTGAAACGCCACCACATAAAAATCTGACATTATTGTGGGTGGCAATATGCGCTTGAAAATATTCAGAGAAACAGAAAGTTGGTGGCTATGACGACGCTTACTGAGCTGGTTGCATAAATTATTAGAGGTAACGTAAACAAATCCAAAAAATAACGATATTTTGTTCATGATCCTCGAAAATGCTGTATCGATCACTCCCGATTTGTTTTTGTTTTTTTTTAATTCACAATCCTTCAAGGAATCAATCATCATTTTTTTTCTCCAATCGTCGTGCTCAATTTAAAATGCTCCTTATCCATGACATTGAGCACAAAAAGTTGCGAAAAGCAGCAAGGCATATAAAATATTTTCAAGAAACACCACGTTTCAGTTTTTTGCTATCTTTAGTGAATAAAGAGTGAATAATCAAATGGGGCTTCAAGTGTTACCAATCTTATGGTATACATGTGAAGCAAGGCGCAAGAAGAGGCAAATATACTTTTACCTAATGGCGTGTTTCAGAGTGACCTCGAAATATTCAAGAATAATTGCCTCGCTAACCGGTTTCTGCTGTTGTTTTCCCGGAGGATTTGCAGAGAAACCTTAACATTCTACAGGCAAAGGCGTCGGAGTTACGCAGCTCCTTGAAGTATTTCGCAGCTTCTGCGCATAAACCCTGTTAAATCAAAGATGCAATGAAACGGTTTCGCCAAGTGAGATAAACAAACCTCTTTATTTTAGCTAGGCAGAATGGCTTAGTCTGATAGACGAAGAAAGAGAGAAGTAAAGAAAGAAAGCAAGAATGAAGGAAAGAAAGAAAGAAAGAAAGAAAGAAAGAAAGAAAGAAAGAAAGAAAGAAAGAAAGAAAGAAAGAAAGAAAGAAAGAAAGAAAGAAAGAAAGAAAGAAAGAAAGAAAGAAAGAAAGAAAGAAAGAAAGAAAGAAAGAAAGAAAGAAAGAAAGAAAGAAAGAAAGAAAGAAAGAAAGAAAGAAAGAAAGAAAGAAAGAAAGAAAGAAAGAAAGAAAGAAAGAAAGAAAGAAAGAAAGAAAGAAAGAAAGAAAGAAAGAAAGAAAGAAAGAAAGAAAGAAAGAAAGAAAGAAAGAAAGAAAGAAAGAAAGAAAGAAAGAAAGAAAGAAAGAAAGAAAGAAAGAAAGAAAGAAAGAAAGAAAGAAAGAAAGAAAGACCAAAAGGTTTCCTTTGAAGTAAGTTCACTGATTAGCCTTTAGTGATGTCACGCCTTAATGCTCTGACATTACTGTGCAATGAATTTGGCATCAAAACTTTTAGCCTTGAGCGCTCAGCTTACTGCATTTATTTACTATCATGCGGTTCTTTGGGCAGAGTTACAGAGTACGCGCGACTCTACTTCGCTTTTGAGAGACCGTAAATATGTTCCTATGGTAGACGAAGCAAGGTTTTTAAAGACGATAGTCTTTCTTGGGATACTTACACGCAAAAATTTTGGTCTGTCTGTCTGTCTGTCTGTCTGTCTGTCCGTAACCTGATTCAGCTACTCGGCCAAAGTTTAACCACTTTCTGAACGCCCACCCATCTTGAACTGGTGTTTGCGTTCATACTTGTGAACATATTCGGTCAAAAAGCAAATACTACGCATACCTGAGGCGCAGCATTAATATGTAAGTATCAGGTCATGTGTTCTTTTACTAGAAAATACATAGACACGTAATTCTAAAGACCCAAGTGTTTTTTAGGTTGCGCTGAAAATGCGACACTTTGCACGAAAAAGACCTGTGCCAACGATAAAGTGCTGCAGCTGGCAGTGACCCTTGGTTCAGCACAAGCTCATGTTTTTCGATGGTGTCCATATCTCGCGCAACGCCTCCTCTATTTTATCAATGCCATCCAGATGCAGCCAATTCAACGTAGAGTAGGCGCTGTCTGAGGCAAGGCAAAACATTCGTAGTACGGCCGGCACAAGACTATCGTCTTTCGACGACATTTGCAGCGAAGCACGCAGATACGCGGCCAATTTTTTTTTGTCCTGTTCTTACGCAGAATTTTTGAGGTTAATGCACTTCCCTGGCAGCTATTTAAACGAAGGCTTCTCCTTTATCCCTGCTCTTTATTGTATTAAGACAACTACATTAAACAATTTATATTATAACACGCCAGCGTCTAAACGGTCAAACGAAGCAAAATGAGAGACCCCCGCAAAGTGCTTTTCGCTTATGGTAAGTGGGTCAACTCCTCATTGCTCCTTCAAGTGTGCACCATTTGTTATGTGCGTCCCAGTAACTCGGCTACAATTATTTTTGTGCCATTTAATCTTTTCTCTCCCTACTCGGTTGCATTGTTTTTCAGTAATGATCCAAAATATATGCACCGTGAACGCGAGTGTCCAATTTTCTGTTCTTTTTCTTTTCGCAAACTTGTTGTCTACTGTCGTAAAGAAAGCCATATAAAGTTTAACACCGAAGCTGTTTAAGCTCGCCGTAAAAACTTTGGTGTGAACAAAAACTATCATCATCATGAACGGGTATATTCCACAGAAAATGGGCAAATCCTACAACTCCCCACTAGCACACCGAAAATTAAGTCGGCAACAGACGAGCGGCAAACATCAATTATGATTTCTAGACAGAACCAGTAAGTGAAAACAGCTTTAAACTCTTCTCTAAAGAGGGAAGATATCGGCAAAGAAACAGATCCATTTTATCGAGTTTCGCTTCTCGTTGTTCCACAAGTGCAAAAAGAAAGAAACGTTGCACCGAAAATTTCGTTTTCAATGAATAAAAACGGGTGTCCACAAACGGAAACCTTAGTTTCAAATTTGTCAACAACATTGACGATAAATGCCTGTCTTTCAGTCCTCCATATATTTTTCAACGATTCCCAAATACCAGTAGCATAACTTTTGTTCATACTATTTTGAATGCAATAAAAAATAGTAATTGAAAACCTTTATGTAGTTAGGCCTAAGCAGCTGCACGCTATGCGATCTGCCCCCCCGCTGTTTTGTTTTGTTTGTACACCAGTCGCCACTGTTGACCTCGGCTGCTCTCTATTGGAGTATGGATCAAGGCAGGGCTGGGCAGAGATACTCAGAAAAGTATTCGGGAATACAGATATCGAAATACATGCAACGGTTGTCTAAAATACAGATACTCAGATACATTTGCCTTTGACGTAGCGGGATATTTCGGAGATACTTTCGCAAAAACGACGAAAAAAAGTATTCCAGAATACAGATACCGGAATACAGATCCAGTAATACAAATAATAGGATACTTGCCTGACTATGGGAATACTGATGCCCCGCAAAGTTATTCGTTAGACGCCGGGTAACATTGTGATTAATATTTCACCGCGTAACTTGCGAGTCCAGCATATCGCTCGAATCACAAACGAAACCAGTGAATCAAGATAAAGTACACATTTATTCTAGACACAAGATCTGTATGACTGAGATGGTTGTCGCGTTTACTACACTTAAGCAACACAAGACATACGAAATGACTTCCCACTCGAAAAGGACAGGGGTGGGGCATCTGCCTTGAGAGACGGCGACTTTCGTCGGCAGAGTATCAAAATACTGCCTCCGCGATTCCGCCGTCACAGCGTCGTCCGCTTCACCATATGGGACCATTCTGTGCGTGTGGGGAATCCTTCGCCGCCTCCCACTGTGTCGGCGACCAACGGCGTGCCTTTGCTTGGCGTCAGCTCATTTCGCACAAAAAAGTAACGAGATAGCCATGTCCTGTACTGTATCGCGATATAACCGATACATCTTAAATGTATTTCAGTGCTGGGATACAAATACATTTTGCAAATGTGTCTCGGTACAGCAATACAGATACTCAAAAGTATCTCTAAGATACTATCGCGATACTATTGTATCACGATACCGCCCAGCCCTGGATCAAGGGCACTTTAGGCAATGAAGGTGCGAGTTTTCAATGTCACAGAGCCGTTTGCTCGTAATTTGCTTAGAAGCCAAGTCCTGAAGCATGGACGCGGAAAGCGAAGAGGTTAATAGGCCATCGGGATTAGCCCACTGATAAACGCCGGAGCTGCGTGTTTCAGCCTCGTTGGGGCATCTGTACGGAGTTCCTCAGCGGTGCGTATAACGAGAGGATGCTTGGGAACGGAAAAGATAAGAGCGGCTGCGAGAAGACCCCGAAATGATGGAAGCCCTACGTAAACGATGACGGGCCCGTAGATTTATGGGAGGCGCCAATGTTTGATTACAGCGCGAGTTTCTTTCTCTGGAGTTTGGACATCCGTGTTGTGTCTGTGACTTTCTCTGGTTTAACTCGAGCGTCTCTGCGCTGAGAAGCAATCTTGAAGCAACCTATCACCACCTAGCTAACGCCTAGCAACAACCTAGAAGCAACCTAGCACCCCTAGTTAAAAGCTACCGACAACTTATAAGCACCTAGATTAGACTTAAGAATCATACCGCTTCGCCTTTTCAAGGCTTGCGCGATTTAGTGCAAGCATCTCATACGTTCAGCATTTTGTTCCCAGAAACAATGGCATCAGTGAATTTCAGCCGCCACAAGGGTAAGTTGTATTACTCGTGTTTGCGAAAGGAATGTTGTGTTATAAGACATACGGGGCCATCTTCTTATAAATCTCTGCGGGCGTTCTTTCACCACTAGTTGTATTTCAAGATTTACTGCCAAATGAAGAAGCAATCAGCAATATACGCCGTGCATGGAATACCTTTAGAAACACAGCCAGATACTCTTTAAAATAAATTGCATGTTACCACAGCAAATAAACCACCATTTAACTGATTTGAGTGCACCTTGACAAGTTCTTCAGGGACGGAGACCTGACAATCACTTCCAAGGTGATCACCCAATCAGGTACACAGTCACAGCTCTCTGAAAGGCCACCTCCTCTGGGCTCAATGTATTCTCGAAAGACTGATAACTGAGCAAGTTGGTATTAATCCATATTTAAACTTTTTAGCGCGCACAAAAGACAAGGACAAGAAAGATAGAGACACACGAGCGCAGAGGTTAATGTATTCTAGTAGGAATGCTATAAAGAGAATCAGTTAACTAATGAGGGGAAGATTGTTGTGCATAGTCCTATAGCAGTAGACCACTGAAAGCACCTGTTGCTGTAGTCATCGACCTATTAACTCGTAAGACGGTATAATACGACGCATCAATTTCATCCTTATATTTATCATTCAATTTTGGTAGCAATCATGAGGCTAATAGTGTCTATGTATAGTGGAGTCGACACCTTCCCAGAAACCGCATTTCATCTTTCCTGCGTGACCATTTCGGCTGATTATTTCGTGGCTTTCAGAAATACAGCGCAAACGAGGATAAGAGGGTAAAGGAATAGGCAATGGCGCTGTTTTAAATGCGAGGCATGTCTTAGCGAACTGTGGGCACTTTAAGCGTTTCTATCTATCTATCTATCTATCTATCTATCTATCTATCTATCTATCTATCTATCTATCTATCTATCTATCTATCTATCTATCTATCTATCTATCTATCTATCTATCTATCTATCTATCTATCTATCTATCTATCTATCTATCTATCTATCTATCTATCTATCTATCTATCTATCTATCTATCTATCTATCTATCTATCTATCTATCTATCTATCTATCTATCTATCTATCTATCTATCTATCTATCTATCTATCTATCTATCTATCTATCTATCTATCTATCTATCTATCTATCTATCTATCTATCTATCTATCTATCTATCTATCTATCTATCTATCTATCTATCTATCTATCTATCTATCTATCTATCTATCTATCTATCTATCTATCTATCTATCTATCTATCTATCTATCTATCTATCTATCTATCTATCTATCTATCTATCTATCTAGCCGACTACGTCTGAGCGCTCTCGTGATCGCCTCCTTAACTTGGGGTATACAAAAATTATTACGGGAGGAGATGGTATGGACGAATACGACAGTATGGTCGTGAAATGATGAACGTGAAAATCCTGTCGCGTACCTCGTCAAAATTTCTCCTCCACAAAAGTGGGGCAGATACACGTGTATACTACGGGCCGCAATACGCCCGTATGCGCCACACGTGATTGACAGTTTATATGTACCCAGGAACGGCGAGAAGATACATTCGTAATTTAAATGCGAGAGTGTTAAGAAAAATTGGCATCGGCAGCGCTGACCCAACGAATGCGAAAAATAAGTATCCGGGTCCCAGCAGGAATAGAACCCAAGCATTCTGCGCGGCTATCAAGTATTCTACCACAGAGCCACACCAGGTCTCGAAACTGCTTTGCAAAAAGACCCTATACAGGCGTAATTTTGGTGAAACGTAAATTGTGATCGCAGTGCTGGCTATCTAATTTTATGAACAATACATATGTACTCCTATGATATAGGCGTCACATCGGGTTAGTGTCAATTGTATATTAAACGCCATCCACTGAAGTTGGTCTACGTAGCACTAGCCAGGGCTGCCATCCTCGCAAGCACAAATGCTACACATCAGCATAACGCTTATGATGTTGGTAATGCCCACGTTGCTGTTGACATCGTCACGCAACTGTTAACTGACTACATAAGACATATGCGACTGTTCTAGATATATCTCTGCGTCAAACACTTGTACATATATTTAGTGTAATTTCGTAACGTTTTGCTCAATAAAATAATACACCACAGTCACCTTTGCTCCGTATGCTTCGCATAACATCATCGATTCCCATGGTACGTGGGATCTGCTGAATTTTCTTTTTATAAGTTGCTTCATGCTGCCTGCATTCATTTTTCTGTTTGTTGGAAGACACTCTGGTAATTGCATATTCAATGCGGCCGCCCACACTTTGCAATAAAGCGAAGTCACATTCTTGACTGGTTTTATATGGGACATAAAGAGAATAATAAAAATGAACCTACGTTTAGCAACACTGGAAATACTACAATATAAATTATATTAGGCACCATGAAAATGAGACGCCTAAACTTTGTGAATACAAGCTTTTGCACAACTTACGTTACAAAAGCATAAACATGTTTGTGCTGACTATAAAATCTACGCAAATACTTGTTGTTAGAAATAAGGCGGTATGTCAGAGTATCTAAAAATATCAGTTATCTTTGTAATTGTAATCTCTTGTTATTAATGGAAGAGTATGATGTATGATACAGTGTTTTTATGTCACGAAGGAATCAGGAGCTTTATTGTATAACGTATGCTCCAAGAGACCCATTGTCCCGGATAGAAAACCCAACTGCAAAAAGGGAGGCTAATCTAGCAGACAGTACGGATATTCCAGTTCATCTCGTGCAAGCATAACTACAGCAAACGGAGGCATCATGTGGTATTCTTTCACGGAACGCGGATATGAGTAATGGAAAAATGAGTATTCTAAAATGTGCGCACAAGCCTGGAAGCCCCAAGATGTCAAATCCATCCTCCTCATCGCTTCATTAAAGGTAACCGATGTTCTCTAAGGCCGGAACTGTTGTAAATACAATATATTGTCACGTGGTCGTGACGTCGACGAAGGCAACAGTCAGCGGGTCAAAGTAGAAACTGTTTATTTGGCCGAACTTGTGGCCGTGAAATGTAAAGTCAGATTACAGCTATGCACACTGGCACAGATAGCGGCGAACGGAGCGTTGGCCGTCGATCAACTGACGAGCAGTGAAGTGCGTCGGCATTTATACGTGTGGCATCGAATATTCCAGCCTTATCACTGGTTGTCGCGCAAGCTCTGGAATAAGCTCGAGTGTTCGCGTCTTGCGTGCAATCTTAACAAAACGATCTACAATAATCGGGAAGCTTCTCGAACAAAGAGGCGCGGTTTGCGCTGAGCATTGCTGACAGTCTTTATGGGCGAAAACCGAATACAGCAACTGTGAAAATTAGAAACGCGCGTGGCAATGCCCCCCTCTGAAAAAGCATCCTCCCGATGCTTAAAACAAAACACGGGGGAAAAAGGTATGCAACAATAAATAACTACAATAAATCAAGAAAGCACAATAAACAATAAGCACAAGCAAGAAAGTCCAATGAAAAAAAGTAGAGTCCTCAGGTTCACTAACGCGCGTAAAACGGCTTGAGGCGCACGACATGGACGACTTCAGGTCGCGCACGGCGCCTTTGAGAGATCGTAATGCCGTCGGGGACAACCTCGTAGTCGAGTGTGCCGAGACGTCTAAGTACCCTGTACGGTCCGAAGTACCGTCGCAGAAGTTTTTCACTTAGTCCGCGTCGGCGTATCGGCGTCCACACCCAAACACAATCACCGGGCTGGTACTCCACGAAGCGTCGTCGAAGATTGTAGCGGCGGCTATCGGTCGTCTGTTGATTCTTGATGCGGAGGCGGGCTAGTTGTCGGGCTTCTTCGGCGCGCTGTAGGTAGGCGGTGACGTCGATGTTTGCTTCGTCGGTGACGTTTGGCAACATGGCATCGAGCGTCGTTGCCGGGCTCCGTCCGTATACCAACTTGTATGGCGTCATCTGCGTCGTTTCTTGTATGGCCGTGTTGTACGCGAAGGTCACGTACGGGAGGATGGCGTCCCACGTCTTGTGTTCGACATCGACGTACATGGCCAGCATGTCGGCAATGGTCTTATTAAGACACTCGGTTAGGCCGTTGGTCTGTGGGTGGTACGCGGTGGTCCGGCGGTGGCTTGTGTGGCTGTATCCCAAGATCGCCTGAGTTAGGTCAGCCGTAAACGCCGTACCTCTGTCGGTGATGAGAACCTCTGGGGCGCCGTGTCGAAGGACAATGTTCTCAACGAAGAACTTGGCTACCTCGGCGGCACTGCCTTTAGGCAGGGCCTTTGTTTCGGCGTAGCGGGTGAGGTAGTCGGTAGCCTACGACGATCCATTTATTTCCGCAAGTCGACGTTGGGAACGGCCCCAGGAGGTCCATCCCGATCTGCTGGAACGGTCGCCGAGGAGGCTCGGATCGGCTGAAGGAAGCCTGGCTGGTCTTGTGGGCGGTGTTTTCCGTCGCTGACAGTCTCTGCACGTCCTTACGTAGCGGGCGACGTCGGCGGCAAGGACGCGGACCAGAAGTACTTTTCCTGTACTCTGGCGAGCGTGCGGGAAAGTCCGAGGTGTCCAGCCGTCGGGTCGTCGTGCACAGCCTGCAGGACTTCCTGGTCGCAAGGCTGAGGGCACTACGAGAAGGTAGTTGGCTCGAAGTGGCGAGAAATTCTTCTTTATGGAGAACGCCGTTTCGCAAGAAAAACGACGCGAGTCCTCGCTTGAATGCCTTTGGAACAATGGACGGTCTTGCCTTCGAGGTAGTCCACAAGGCCCCTGAGTTCCGGGTGGGCTCGCTGTCGTTCGGCGAAGTCGTCGGCACTTATGGTTCCCAAGAAGAAGTCATCCTCCTTGGTCATCCTGCGGCGGCGGGTCGACGGGGGCGCGAGACAAGCAGTCGGCTTCAGAGTGTTTTCGTCCGGACTTGTAAACGACGGTAACGTCGAATTCTTGAAGTCTCAGACTTCATCTTGGCGAGACGACCTGAAGGGTCCTTCAGGTTAGCTAGCCAACACAAGGCGTGGTGGTCGCTCACAACTTTGAAGGGCCTGCCGTAGAGGTAGGGGCGAAACTTTGACGTTGCCCAGATGATGGCAAGGCACTCCTTTTCTGTTGCGGAATAGTTGGCTTCTGCCTTGGATAGCGACCGGCTAGCATAACTGATAACCCTTTCCACGCCGGCATTTTTCTGGACAAGAACGGCGCCAAGTCCTACGCTGCTTGCGTCGGTGTGGATTTCCGTGTTGGCGTGTTCGTCGAAATGCGCAAGTATTGGAGGCGTCTGCAGGCGTCGTTTCAATTCTTGAAATGCTTCGACTTGCGCCGTTTCCCACTTGAATTCCACGTCGTTTTTCGTGAGCTGAGTTAGTGGCTCGGCGATGCGTGAAAAGTTCCTTGACGAAGCGTCTATAATAGGCGCACAAGCCGAGAAATCGGCGTACGGCCTTCTTGTCGGTGGGCGGCGGGAAGGCAGCGATGGCAGCTGTTTTCCGTGGGTCGGGGCGAACTCCAGACTTGCTGATGACGTGACCCAAGAAAAGAAGTTCCTCGTATGCGAAGCGGCACTTTTCTGGCTTCACGGGTGAGTCCGGAGGCCTTGATTGCTTGAAGTACAGCTTCAAGGCGCCGGAGATGTTCGTCGAAGTTCGAAGAAAACACAACGACGTCGTCCAAGTACACAAGGCAGGTCTGCCACTTGAAGCCGGCGAGTACAGTGTCCATAATACGTTGGAACGCCGCAGGTGCCGAGCAAAGACCGAAGGGCATGACCTTGAACTCGAAGAGGCCGTCTGGTGTGATAAAGGCAGTCTTCTCTCGGTCTCTCTCGTCGACTTCGATTTGCCAATACCCGGTCTTGAGGTCCATCGACGAAAAGTACATCGCGTTGTGGAGTCGATCCAGGGCGTCGTCCATGCGTGGGAGAGGATACACGTCCTTCTTCATAATTTTGTTCAGGCGACGATAATCGACGCAGAAGCGTAGGGTTACCGTCCTTCTTCTTCACTAAGACCACGGGTGACGCCCATGAACTCTTGGACGGCTGAATGATGTCGTCGCGTAGCATTTCGTCGACCTGTTTCTTAACGGCTTCCCGTTCACGTGTGGAAACTCGATACGGGCTTTGGCGGATTGGGCGGGCGCTTTCTTCTGTTATAATGCGATGTTTAGCGAGTGGAGTCTGTCGGATCCTTGACGACGACGAGAAGCAGTCACTGAATTGTAGGAGCAGGGCTTCGAGCTGGCATTGCTTGTTCTTCGGAAGGCTCGGATTCACGTCGAAAACTGGTTGGGGGACCTCGATTCGTCGAAGCAGGTTCCGTGGCGTCGCTGAGGGTGAAAGCGTTGCTGGCGTCTACGAATTCATTCATGAAGGCGACCGTCGTACCAGTGTTGAGGTGCCTGTATTCGTGGCTGAAATTTGTAAAGCATTACTTTAAGCTTTGCCATCATGCAGCTCGGCGATGCCTCTTGCGACGCAAATCTGACGGTTAAGAAGCAGGTGCTGGTCACCCTCGATGACGCCTTCCAAGTCTATCGGTTCTTCGCTGCCGACCGAAATGATGACGCTGGAGAAAAAGGCGGAACGGTGACGTGCTCATCTATCAAATTTAAAGCATGGGTCGCTGGCGTCGTGTGGGGCGGCAGTGCGTTTTCTGAGGTTAGGGTTATTGAGTCAGACCTCAGGTCGATCACGGCGCCATGTTGACTTATGAAGTCCATCCCGAGTATCACATCCCTGGAGCAGTGTTCTAGGATTAGAAAACTGGCGGGATAAGTCCGGTTATTGATGGCGACTCTTGCTGTGCAAACACCGGCCGGCGTTATTAGATGACCGCCAGCGGATCCGGATTTCAGGGTCCTTGCCAAGCAGTCTTCACTTTCTTCAGCTTCGTCGCGAAAGGCCCACTGACGACGGAATAGTCGGCTCCAGTGTCGACGAGAGCGGTGACGTTGTGGCCGTCGAATATTACGTCGAGGTCGCTGGTTCGTCGTCGTGCGTTGCGGTTGGGTCGCGGCGTCGGGTCACGGCTGCGTCGATTTGTTGCGCTGCTTCCTTGTTGCGTCGTCACGTCTTCGTCGGTCCGCGACGTTTCGCCGGCAGGGCTTCGTCTGCTTCGCGTCGTGTTCTGCAGGTTTCGTCGCGTTGTCGTCGTCGGCGGCCGCGGAGGATCTTCGGCATTTCGTCGTACAGCAACCGCACCTCCATCGGTTGCTGTCCTTAGTTTGCTCCATCGGTTGCTGTCCTTAGGCGACCGGCCCCGGTTTGGGCCAGTGTACTGCCCGCGGTGCGGTGACATGTAGCGGCCGGGCGACGGCGAGCGGGAAGGTCGTCGGGGTGTCCACTGCGTTCCGGTGATGTAGTCGTCGATGTCGCGAGGTCGTTCGCCTGGCTGCGGACGCGGCCCGTAGCCGGCGAATCCGCGTAGCCCCATCTGTCGGTACTGGCAGCGGCGGTACGTGTGGCCGGCCTCCCCGCAGTGGTAGCAGAGCGGGCGGTTGTCAGGGGCGCGCCAAACGTCGGTCTTCCTCGGAGCGCAGTGCTGGCCGGCGGGTGGACGGTATGGCGTCGGTGGTGGTGGCGGCGCTGTCTGGCGGCGGAAATGCGGCGGTGCGACCTCTTGACGTGGGCGTGGAGCGGAAGCGTAGCGTCGGGCTGCAGCTGCGTAGCTCATGGCTTGCGGCTGGGGCCGTGGCGTTTCAGAGGTACCCATCGACTGCTGGATTTCCTCTCGAACGATGTCTGCGATGGAGTCCACTTGCGGCTGTGGTGAGGGTAACAGCTTGCGCCAGTTCCTCCCGCACGATCGCTCGGATCGTTTCGCGCAAGTCGTCGAGAGCATAAACGGCTGGGCTGTCTTGACTCGTTGGGCGATTGTACTGACGGGTTCGCATTTCCAGCGTCTTCTCGATCGCTGCTGCTTCCGACAGGAATTCCTGGACGGTCGTCGGTGGGTTCCGCATCAGCCCAGCAAATAGTTCTTGCTTGACCCCTCGCATGAGCAGACGGACCTTCTTCTCGGGCATGTCGGGGTCAGCGTGCCGGAACAGCCACGTCATTTCTTCGACGAAGATCGCCACTTTCCTCATTTGGTAGTTGCACCCGTGTCTCCAGCGAAGAAGCGGCCCTTTCCTTGCGGGCGACGCTCGTGAACGTGCCCAGGAATGCGCCGCGGAAGAGATCCCAGGTTTGAAGTGCTGACTCGCGGTTCTCAAACCAGGTTCTTGCCGCGTCTTCCAAGTAGAAGTAGACGCGATGTAGCTTCTCTTCCGTGTCCCAGTGGTTGAGGCTGGCCACTCGGTCGTACGTCTCCAGCCACGTCTCCGGGTGTTCAAAAGATGATCCACGGAAAGTCGGTGGCTCCCTTGGCTGCTGCATCACAACCGTTCCGGGAGTTGGTGCAGTGGCTCTCATAGTTGTCGCAGTAGTGGTCGTGGCCTTGGACTTCCGAGTCTTATCCGGTAGGGGCCCGAACTCTGGAGATAGCCCTTGTTGCCTGCGGCTGGCTCGCTGCTCAGCGTTGGCGTCGATGTCCTTTTCACGGAGTGGGCTTGGCTCACGGCTGGAGGGGGGGTGTTCGGTACATGGACCGGAAAGCACCTCCACCAGATGTCACGTGGTCGTGACGTCGACGAAGGCAACAGTCAGCGGGTCAAAGTAGAAACTGTTTATTTGGCCGAACTTGTGGCCGTGAAATGGAAAGTCGGATTACAGCTATGCACACTGGCACAGATAGCGGCGAACGGAGCGTCGGCCGTCGATCAACTGACGAGCAGTGAAGTGCGTCGGCATTTATACGTGTGGCATCGAATATTCCAGCCTTATCACTGGTTGTCGCGCAAGCTCTGGAATAAGCTCGAGTGTTCGCGTCTTGCGTGCAATCTTAACAAAACGATCTACAATAATCGGGAAGCTTCTCGAACAAAGAGGCGCGGTTTGCGCTGAGCATTGCTGACAGTCTTTGTGGGCGAAAACCGAATACAGCAACTGTCAAAATTAGAAACGCGCGTGGCAATATCTTACCCTGTTGCTTCTTTCTGACCTTTGAAAGCACGTAATAAAAAAATCGTATTTGAAATGTTACGTTACACCGCACGTACGAAATTTCCCTGAAATGTAACCTTCCTCCATAAACAACATCTCGAGGAATGAAAGGAGCCCCTGCGCATCTTCTAGATAAATAGGATAGACGTTAGCAGCGCCCTTCCCGGCAGAACCTTTGGAGGACGCGACGACCTTGCCCAAAGAGGAAGGCTTGGGCAGATTGTGATGGATGGCCTAGCGGATGCTCCTTCATGTGAGTCTCTACATCGGAAGCTTCTCTTCACCTCCATATAGGCTCCGCCACTGAATGCAAGCTGAAATCAATACAGGAGCAGAGAAAGTGGTATATGCTTCACTAGGTGCTGTCTATTACCTTCAGTAGCACTGACAACTGGGCGAGTTGGTACGAATGCATGAATTTTGAAAGGCGCGACAACTTAGACGAAAAATACGAAAGCAACACACGAACACAAGCGCCGGCGCTTGTGTTCGTGTGTTTCTTTCGTATTTTTCGTCTAAGTTGTCGCGCCTTTCAAAATTGATGCTGTCTATTACGTTGTTCAAGTTTACTGTTACCCGCATACTTGGAGCTTACACATCATGGTGGTCTAGTGGTTATACTGCTCGACTGCTGACTCGCACGTCGCGGAATCGAAATCCCGCCCGCGGCGACCATATTTTTGATGGAGGAGGAAATGCTTGAGGCCCGGGTACTTATATTTAGGTGCACGTTAAAGAACCCCAGGTGGTCAAAATTTCTGGAGCACTCCACTACGGCGCCTCTAATAATCATATCGTGGTTTTTGGACATTAAACCTAAAAGTATAATTATTATAATACTTGGAGCGTTTGTTTTCAGTAGGTTCAATCACAATTTTTATTACCACAATTTTGCTTCGCTCGCCCTGTTTTAGCAGACCAATGATCGTTTTCACTCTGACCAATTAGGCACTTTCTACAAAAACGTCAGACTGTATAACTGCTTATTTTTATTTATTTATTTATTTATTTATTTATTTATTTATTTATTTATTGTAAGTCACACATCTGTATAGTTCATCTACCATCCTGATTACAAAATGCCAGAAACTGCTGTAGTTCAAATGTCTCGTGTTCTCGGCGCGGCTTTGTTTGTGCCCTTTGAGTATGAGAATTTTGAATGCCATATTTTTTGCGTGCTTCTTTCTGCACCATTGGTTCTAACTTCTGTGTGAAATATGACGCCGAGAAAAGCGTCAGAT
The DNA here is from genome assembly GCA_030522465.1 of Rhipicephalus appendiculatus. NCBI lineage: Eukaryota > Metazoa > Arthropoda > Arachnida > Ixodida > Ixodidae > Rhipicephalus > Rhipicephalus appendiculatus. The sequence goes on along the minus strand of JALIZH010005360.1, from coordinate 5,486 downwards.
GCATATTCTATATCCGCTTGCATGTCGTGAACATTACATATCATGAGAATAAAATTAAAAAAATTGCAAACAGCTTCACGTGCCAACGTCGCTAAGACTGGTTAAACAGCGCCGCTAGTGGAATCACGCTGTCATTTATTCACTTGTCTTTTTTCTACAGTAGTTATGCCACCAGCTTGCTGCACGGTCTTCCCATCCAAAGTAGCGGAACAATCCTTGCAACACATGTAACGTACACTTGCTCTAAGTTGTGAGTATAAGTGTAGTAGACGCAAGGGCCATGCTTGGCCCTTGCGCCAATAAAACCCATATATCAGTATGCACATCGTGGGCTTACCAGGAGCGCGACTACACTGACGTTTAAAGGGTCACTTAAGTTCCTACGTAACGCCAGCCGGTCACGTTGGACCACAGACGTCAATATTATCAAAACATAGGGCACTTTAAGGTGTGATGATGTGGAATATCATACGTAACATTCGTTAGCGTATTCCGTCGCAGTCAAGCAAAGTTGAAATATAGCTTGCTAAAGCAAGGATTAATAACGTAATGTTTATTAGACTGGTCTAAAAGAGGAGCAAACACTGGAACCACAACTGACGTTGCACCGACATTACGCCTTCACGAGGTCTTTTTTCAAACCAGTTCCACTACCTGGCGTGCCCCTGCGGTAAAATACCGGACTGCCACGCAGAACGCTGGGGTTTGATTCCTGCCATAGTGTATAGGTCTTACACCGTGATTCCTGCTGGGATCAATTTTAACGCGATAGCGTCAAAGAGCTAGTGTCGCAGAAATTCCGGCGTCGGCATCGGCGGTGGCGTCGTTGGTTATGAGCGAAAAATCATCATCTTGTCCGCGACCGAAAAAATCGAGAAAGATGCAAATAAAGTAAATAATAAAAATTTCCGGGTTCAGATGAGGATCGAACCCAGGCCGTCTGCGTGGCAAGCAGGTGGTTTACCACACAGCCACGCTTCTGCTTGGGATTACGTATAAAATAACTTCCTCTGCTTGGAAATGCAGTGAAAACAACTTTCATGCTTTACAAACACGCGTGTCCTGTATACAGGCGTCACAATACGACATGTAATATCGCAGTAATATTGCGTGGAACAAGCGTACATTCCCATCGCGCGTCAAAACACGTGAATAACATAACGACATTGTGGTTCAAGGCCCTCCACCCATTACAAAAGGCACACACGTTACTGCGCGTATTCCCTTAAGACCACGTAGTGGGTGCAAATCAAGTTCGAAAACATTTCCCGCATTTCCCGCGCATAATTGCTCGGGATTTAAAACATGCTACCCATTACATAGTATGCACTAAGTGACTGAAGTACGCACTAGGGACTAGAAATCGCTATCGCGTTCAACTCTTAAAGGCGAAGCGTAAAGGTCCCTCAATTTTTTTCTTTGTATTCGTCGGGTCAACGCTGCCGGTGTCGATTTTTCTTAACACGCTCCCTTTTAAATTACCAATGTCTGGTCTCACCGTTCCTGGATCGATTTAAACCGTCAATCACCTGTGGCGCATACCCGCAGGACGCGGCCCGTGGTATACGGGTATGTACCAGACGTGTCTGGACTTTTCCAGTTATTCATGCCATTATCACGCAGTCACAGTCGTTAGACGTTCTGGCCTTCCAATACCAATATTGGTATACACCAAGTTAAGGAGGCGATCACGAGAGCACTTAGACGTAGGCGGATAGATGGATAGATAGATAGATAGATAGATAGATAGATAGATAGATAGATAGATAGATAGATAGATAGATAGATAGATAGATAGATAGATAGATAGATAGATAGATAGATAGATAGATAGATAGATAGATAGATAGATAGATAGATAGATAGATAGATAGATAGATAGATAGATAGATAGATAGATAGATAGATAGATAGCAACGCTCAAAGTGCTTTTTGGTTCGCTAAGAAAAGCTTCGAATTCATAGAAACGTTAGGCTGACAGCAACTAAAGGGGCCAAAATTTGTACATTCATTTTCAATGTTTACCGTGGCGTATTTTCATGGCAAGTGGTTTCAGTTTAATTTTACTGAGTTAAGACGCACGATGCTTAACGTTGTGTCGGTCGATATGGCAATAAAAGTATGTAATAAAGGCCCAACGACGTCATTAGATTATTACACTTTCATACTAGGGGCTACAGAGATTCAAAATGTGTTCGTCATATTGCATAGACAAGGAAATCGTCATGCGGAATGATATGAAGAAAACAAATGTTATAACGATCATTTGTCAGCCTTTACAGTTCGGGGATTTCACAAATATACGTAAAGATCTGAGAACAAAAGCTTCTTTTGATGTACCATCTTGAATGGCCACAGGCAAAGTGCATGAGCTATAACCTTGTTTTGGGGGATGCGCGTTTTCCTGAATTCTTTTGCCGTGCAGAGTAAAAAAATCCAAAAACTGACGTTTCAAGACATACATTTCTCGGGGGGAATAATATGTGGTCCAGATCATGTTTTTGCAGCAATTTCTGCCATATCGTCATTTATGAGGCGTCTCATCTTCCTTTTGTTATTTTATTGATTCTCTTTTGCCACACCAGAAAAAAAAATATTATTGCGATGAAAAATGTGGCAATTTGGAATTTATTAGTTCTTTTTTTACGCCAGTTGAGCGTCGAGGCTCGAGAGAAAGTTGCTGGTTGTCGTATAGGTAAATGGAAGCCTCAATAAAAAAAAGCACTCACGTTTCACGACCCCTTCAAACCCGAGTGTTGTTCCTTGTCAGGAAACTTAAAATCCCCGCTTAAAATACGAACACAAGGGCCCATGAGATCTACAAGACCAATGCAACATTACGAAGGGCACTATGAGTGCGTGAGAACCAACTCAATTGTTGGCATGTTTGTGGATAATCCTAAGGAAAAATGCAAAACCAGTTTTGCATCGAGCATACTCCCTTTTTTTCACAACAATAGACACAGTCGCTGATGGTTAAACAAACGAAACAAAACTATCAGGAGCAATCGTTGACCATTAGCATTACATATGCGTAGGGCTCCGTGCTTTCAGAATTTATTAAATGCGAAGCATTTCTTTGCGTACTGTAAGGACTTTTTCGTTTCTATCTACGTATCTATCTATCTATCTATCTATCTATCTATCTATCTATCTATCTATCTATCTATCTATCTATCTATCTATCTATCTATCTATCTATCTATCTATCTATCTATCTAGCCGCCTACGTCTAGGTGCTCTCGTGATCACCTCCTTAACTTGGTGTTGACCAAAATTTGTATGAGAGGGTAAGAGGTATTGACGAATATGTCTGGCTGGTCATGACACGCATAACGTGAAAATCCTGTCCCATACGTCGTGAAACCTTTTCCTGCAGACACGCGTGGCACATACCCGTATACCACGGGCTGCGGTAAGCGGGTATGCGCCACAGGTGTCTGACAATTTATGTCTACCCAGGAACGGTGAGGAGAGACTTTAGTAATTTAAATGCGGGAGCGTTAGAAAAACTGACGTCAGCAGCGTTGACCCGACGAATGCAAATAATTATTATCAGGGTCCCAGCAGGAATCCAACCCAAGCAATCTGCGTGACAATCAAGTATTCTACCACAGAGCCACACCAGGTCTCGGAACTGCTTTGGAAAAAGACCCTATGGAGGCGTAATGTTGGTGAAACGTGAATTGTGGTTGCAGTGCAGGATGTCTAATTTTATAAACATTACATATGTACTCCTAAGAGGCAGGCATCATTTCGGGTTAACGTCACTTGTATACTTAAGCGCCATCCACTGTAGTTGGTTTACGTAACACTATCCAGGGCTATCGCAAGCACAAGCGCTGCATATCAGCTTATATAGCTGCTGGTGTTGGTCCATACCCATGTTTCTGTTGGCATCGTTACGCAACTCTAAAGAACTGGTTATATGAAACATATGCGACTGTTGAACGCGTGTCTTTGCGTACAGCATTTGTACTTATCTTTAACGTCATTTCGCAACGTTTCACTCACTGAAAAAATTACAACCCAGACACCTTGCCTCCGCATGCTTCGCATAACATCGATTCCCATAGTACTTGGGATCTGCCAATTTTTTTCTTTGCTTGAAATTGGGAGGGTGTTTTTCGGTGTTTCTGTTTTTGATTTAAATTCAGTGTGTATCGCAATTTTTTTTAAATTTCCCAATTCTCCGGAATTCGGAGTTTAATTTTGCATTATTCCCAGTACTCCAATATCTTGGACGAAATTATATCTGAACACGAACAGACACATACACACACAAGCACAAATACTTGCGTACAAAGCACCTACTTTTGTACGTAGTACAACCTTAAAACCTTGTTGTAATAGACGTAAGCCTGCTTTACGAGGTCCGTATATTCGATGTAGTCTGACGTGCCCCAGTACCGTCAGGTGACGGTATATCAAGTCGCCTTCTCGCGCTTCCGGGCGCCCTACATACGTTGACGTCTCTCGCTCCGTGCGCGGCAAGTCTTTTCTAAAATATGCGATGGGTCTTCGAGATACTGTGGACCTGAGGTGAATTTTATATCGACCAAACTGGCCGATGTATCAATGACTCCTCAGCGCATGCGATTTCGACAAAGAACGGAACAGGGTCATATTGGTCCTTTAAATTCGGAGTTTATCGCATAAGTAAAACTTCAGCTGTGAGTGTTTATCGGATTTTTTCGGATTTATCTGAAAACACGGAGCACTACACATAAAGTGTGGAGAAGGGCTAAGGAATGGCTGGTGTGCATATATGTATTAAAAGAGGTGCTGAGCTCAACAAAATAAATTTCTATGCTTGACAATGGGAAATAGCCGCGTAAGTCGGCGAAGGACACGTGCACTATCCAAAATACGTAAACATTTTGTTTTTATCAATAAAATCAAGTTCATTTGCTTGTAAAGACATCAATTTTGCAGAAAAAACAACACTGCAAGATTAAAAAACGATACACTCAGTCCTAGCTCCGGAGTCCCCCGGTTATACCAAGTTTCCTGTGAGGAAGAGCATATTTTACACTGACTCTGTATATGGCTAGAAAATTTGTCCTGTTTATCTGTCAAAGTGCAAAAATCACTCGCCTCCTAGTGCCTTCTAGAGAGTAGTGCAAGATGTAATTGGTATTGAAGTATAGAGTTACACTACCTCGCGTTTTTTTATGTAGGCTACTGGAAAAAGAAAGTAATACATAAGCATGAGGAAAAAAAATGTTGGTGCTTGGACTTGATTCTCAACCCATATTCTCCGAAGACAAATGTATTAACCTCTTGCCTAGACGCCCATTTTTTACGCATACCAAATACCAATATAGCTTAAGCATATGAATGCCTTGCTTATAAACATTGAAAGAGCAAAACAAAAAGCCCTAGGGTCTTTCTATTTTCATTTAACATGGCTCACGCTTTCCCTACAAAAATGGCTTCCCAGCAATGCATTTGAGTTCAGTAAAACCTGTACCATCCACCATCTC